>JASAMV010006105.1:0-10528 GCA_030248065.1 Rhynchonema sp. JSB1_4
ACCACACGTCTTGAAGATTGAAGAGCCAACTTTAAAGTCTTTCAACGAATATACTTATTGGCATAAACATGGCGCTTTCCATTCCGATCACCAAGTTCGACAGGACAGACATTTCAAGTGACCCGGACCCAAACCCAACCTGTTCAACCGTCACAGCGACGAGTGTTAGCAGGGTGAACAAGAGGACACGACAGCCAGATGAATGGACAAGAACGACATTCGCCTTGATAAATCAGTGTCTTTCCTTGATGAATCAGGGTCAGTCGATGGCTCGATGCCTGGCGATAACAGACGTTCCGATGACATCAACAATGTGTGTGGTGCACATTAGAAGTGAAACATCACATGTTGTTTGGTTGTTGTTGTTGTTACGACAGCAAGTCAGGATGGGTGCTTGCAGTCTTCCATCGGTTCTGCAACAGAACTCTAGGTGTAAACTCATAATTTGGGAGAAAGCGTTTGCTCTTGTCAAAATTTAACGGATGTTCAGCAAAAGCGATCATGCGTTCATCAAATTCTAAACGAACTGGGTGGGACTCAAACTCAACGGCAATTGACGCAACATGGCAACAGTATTCACGCAATATTAAACGGATCACGCACAGCACGCGTAATAAAACTGCCGATACATCAACGATTAAATGTGTTTACTCAATATCTCAAGGCCAATCCCCACCCACACGTGTGTGTGTGTACGAACGTAAATAAAAAGAGTTTAAGATCAGTTATGCCGGTGAAAACGAGGTATAGTGTGTACGTGCATACCCAATAGTAACAAAACGAGCATGCACGAGGATTGAGAACTCCGGTTTGCTCATACGTGCCGCATCTGCGATCATAGACTTGCGTCAAGGATAAAGAAACCGAAACTGGAGTGATGGGATCGGCATAAAAAACAGAAAGGGACATCACATCACTTTTGCAAATGAGAAAGACAATAACAAACTGATTGATCAGGTTATGTGAGTGAAACGAGTGTAGTTGCGGGGCGAGGGGGTGATGACGAGACAAAGAGAACAACAAGATGCAATCAAAACAAGGCCATCGGCTAGGCGTTGTGAACAACACTAAAAGGTGTGATATGCGATAGATTCAACGCCATTATCCATCGAAAATAGGACAATTTTAGAAAGAGTTTGCGCGCGTGTGTGCTTGAACCGTTTTAATTTTGTCTCAACTGATTTGTCAACACTGAGAATGCGGTGAAATGAAACAATGGATGTTGTGCTATCTGCGTTGGTGTCACCACTGCTGCAGCGGCAGGCAAGTGAGAGACAACATCCGTTCACGTGTGACGCATTAAGAGGATGAAATTAAAATTCTTGTCACAAACAATTGTTGTGGATGAGATCATTTGCGTCAACAATGTGTTGATTTGCACGTATGGGCGCACGTGTTGAAATTTTAATGAGGTTTGCAGTCCATCCACAGCTCATGCAGACACTAGCACAGATGAGATGTGCTATACGTATGCTCAACAACACAATAACAGCGATGTTGCTGTCGCTAACACGACTTACCGAAATGTTTATGAAATCCCCGGAAACAAAGGCAGTAAACGTGATATAAAATTTGGTGGCCAAGTTCAAAACTACCATCGCACAAGGCTTCGAATGCACATGCATGTTTCGAATGTGTGAATTCAAATTTCAGAAAATTCTCAGTTGTGTGTATACAAGTTAAACTGGCGAAGAACGAGTTATATGCATGGCGTTGAATGTTTATATTGGGTTTCAACGTGCTGAGTAGTTCAAACTGAAGAGACTCGGGCTTACAGCCTCTGGCTCATGTGGTCTTCTCGATGGCGTTGTTGGCAAACATGTTGGGGGTCTGGTACGTGCACTTATTCTCAGTGTTTCTTCATTTGCCTTTCCAATATTATTGCAAGTCATCACTACGATCTCCATAAGCGGGAATATTTCAACTTCATCCACTATATTTGACTTTAAGATCGTGAAAAATTGCCATCTTTGAACAAGGTCGCCCACCACCACGTGACATCATCATAAAATCATAAACGGGCATCAATCATGAACACCATCAGCAGTCCTCCGCACGCGGGAAATAAAGAAAATTTGAAATTAACGTGTGTTGTTGTAGAAGTTGAAAAAATCGATGCATCAAGTTCAAGTTGAAGTTTTGTGGACAATCACCAATCGCACTGCAGTGGTCGGAAGCCAAACAAAAGCATAAAGTGACACCATATTCCGGTTGAACGTTTCAGCAAACGTCCGTGCCGTGCATGCTCCAGCCAGTCTTTCATGATTTGACCATTTTGGCGCATAAAAATGGTCATTTTGGCGCAAAGAAAGCCATAGCCAACACTTTCTTGACTTGGATTGAAACTGATGGTCATTTTGGTAACGGTAGCGGTACCAATGCTGATGCTGAGGTTCCGCTTCCAGCTGGTGAAGCTACCGTGTCAAGAACCCACCATCAAAAAACCTGCAACACACGAATGCCTCACCCACCCCCCCCCCAATTGAAATCAACACTTTTTTGACTTGATAACCGGAGGAAGAAAGCTAGCTGGCCAGTTTTTGTTTGTGGGAGTAAGAAAGCTACCTAGCAGTTGGGGCTTCCCTCTTCTCCCAACCACATCGCTGTCATGAAGCACCGAAAAAACCTAAATAAAGCCCCCCCGGAGCCGGAATACCGTAAAAACCTAAATAGAAGGGGGGCTCTATTAACTCACTGACCCCATTTTGGGGGGGCTCTAGTACGGGGGGGGGCTCTATTCCGGGGGGGGGCTTCTATTAATTCACTGACCCAAACCGGAAAAAATTGTTCCCAGAAATACCCCTAAAAACCCCAAAAAGGGCTTTGAAAGGGGTTTGTTTTTTCGCTTGTAATTGCATTTAGGCACTCCTTCGATACTCGGGACCCTGTTCTCAAGAGAGGAACATTTGAGGTTTTCTTTTCAGGCTTGGGCTTAGGCTTAGGCCCCAGCCACCCCTAATAATACATCGCGTTGCGTGTAGGCCTAAGCCTAAGCCTAACAACAATGGTTAGGCCTGAAAAGAAAGCCTAACTAACCCTGAAATCAGTAACATAATATCATTCCTTAACCACTGGGTCCCGAGTATCGAAGGAGTGCCTGCATTTATTCGTGTCTATTCGTCAATAAGAGGCGTATTATGTGCTCTGAACGAACAACAAACGTGCATAAATGTACCTGTGCACCACTATCAAGCCTTAATACTCTACTCTCTACTGTATAGGGGATGTTACTTTGGGGGGTCTCTATTAATTCACTGACCCCTTTTTGGGGGGGGCTGTATTACGGGGGGGGCTCTATTCCGGGGGGCTGTATTTAGGTTTTTACGGTAGAGCCCCCGCGGAATATCGATCGAAAATAACACCGGATTTGGAACGCTCTCGCTGAGAAACGAAAATAATTTTTTGAAAATGGGGTCAGTGAATTAATAGAGCCCCCGCTTGTATTTAGGTTTTTACGGGAACGGGACCTGGTAGAAAATTGCTTAAAAAACCCTGGGATGCCGTGAAAGCACTTGCTTGGGTTTTCAGGTTCGCTGAAAGCGATTTCGGTTCGGCATTTTAAACTTAAGTTTCGCTGCCTAAGTTATCAACTTTCGCCAAGGCAGTGACCGACCGAACACCAAAGAACGAGCCAGAAGACAAGACCGAAAGTCAAAATGATCTCGCTAGGATATGATGAGGACGTTGTGGAAGGTTAGTCATTGAGCTTATACTTGCGGGCCGGAAAAAAAACCGTTTTTTTTCCGGAAAAAAAACCGAAAAAAACCGTTTTTTTTCCGAGGCCCGGAAAAATACGTTTTTATTTTTCCGGAAATTTTTCCAAGTGGCAACTTTTGGAAAAAAAACGGTTTTTTTTCCAAAAATTTCCGAAATATTTTCAAAGGTTGCGAAATGATGTTGTCAAAACCAATGTAAATCGGTCCTAAACAGTTCAAAATGAGCACTTTTTAATCTCCAAGTGCATTTTTAGCCTGTTTCAGGCCATTTCCCGACAAAATTTTCACCAAAATGGGCGTTTTTGGACCATGGGTATCCTTAAGTACTGGAAAAATATTTGGAAAAAAAAACGGTTTTTTTTCCGGAAAAAAAACGGTTTTTTTTCCAAAAATATATTTTGCGGAAAAATACGCAAGTATAATTGAGCTTAATTTGTTTCTTGCGCATGGCATGTCAGACTGTGTTTAGCAATCCACGGTCATACATAGTCCAAATTTAGGGGGACACTTGTGCATCAATTGGTTCAACAATGCCCTACTTTTTGAACAAGCGCTAGATAAAAACGAATTTTCAAGGGAGAGACAAGCACCAGATAAACATAGTTTTTCATCCACAGCGCCAGCACTGCCGCCAGGGTAGCCACACTACTGCTTGCGCTTGCGGTGGGCTAAACTCAGCGACGCAAGATATTAGATACCGCTCCAAAAGGACGAAAAATAGGGTGTTCCTTGGGCGTGGTGTTCATGGATATAATAGGTTTATCGATGGCAGCGTTTGAACTACGGCAGTGATGTAGTTGGTCCGAGCAAGAAAGCTAGCTAGCTGGAGGGCTCCGGCACAAAAAAGCTAGCTAGCTAGCCGGGTACCCCGATTTGGGGGGTATTGGTCCAGAAGTCAAAAACAGGGGTATAAAATTTGGTCTAAATTATGCTAAAACAAGCCTTAAAATGCGTATTTTTGTGCACGTGCGAGAAAATTTGAACGAATTTGACCATTTTGGCCCATAAAATGGTCATTTTGGCACTAAAATCAACACTTTTCTTACTCGATGACCGGAGGAAGAAAGCCAGCTAGCCAGTTTGGGAGGGGGGTATTGTATACTTGCGGGCCGAAAAAAAACCGTTTTTTTCCGGAAAAAAACCGAAAAAAACCGTTTTTTTCCGAGGCCCGGAAAAATACGTTTTTATTTTTCCGGAAATTTTTCCAAGTGGCAACTTTTGGAAAAAAACGGTTTTTTTCCAAAAATTTCCGAGATATTTTCAAAGGTACGAGAGGATGTTGTCAAAACCAATGTAAATCGGTACGAAACAGTTCAAAATGAGCAGTTTTTAATTTCCAAGTGCATTTTTAGCCTGTTTCAGGCCATTTCCCGACGAAATTTTCTCCAAAATAGGCGTTTTTGGACCATGGGTATCCTTAAGTACTGGAAAAATATTTGAAAAAAAACGGTTTTTTTTCGGAAAAAAACGGATTTTTTTCCAAAAATATATTTTGCGGAAAAATACGCAAGTATAGGGTATTGGTTTCGGAGCAAGAAAGCTACCTAGCAGTTGGGGGTAATACCCCCCCAACCACATCACTGAACTACGGTAGATCTGCAAGGTCTAGCCGCCGACGGAGACAGCTATCGGCAATACGGTACCTGTGCAGGAAGGCACTCCTGAAACTAGCGTAAGTTCAAACGCTGCACTTCACGAACATCCTTACCTTTATACTGGCAGGCGGAAAAAAAACCGGTTTTTTTTCCGAAAAAAAACCGAAAAAAAAACCGTTTTTTTCCGAGACCCGAATACTTTTCCATTTATTTTTCCGTGGGTACCTTTTCGGTTTTTGATCGGAAAAATATCGGTACTTTATTCCAATTTTTCCAAAAAATTGTAATGCAAAACTGATGAGTTTTTCGATTTCAGTGAAAAATTGGCTCGAGCACAAAAATTAACCGGCCCAAAATGGGCCAAAAAGCGTGTAAACCAAGTGTTTTCGACTGACTTCAACACTCTTCAAGAGCACTCTCGTCACTTCGAACAAATTTTGCACTGAAATTGTTATATTTTTCAAAATTACGTTCTTAAGTACTGGAAAAGTATTTGGAAAAAAACGGTTTTTTTCGGAAAAAAACCGTTTTTTTCCACGAAAAATAAAGAACGGTTCTTTATGACAGTATACTTACCTTACCCGATTTTTTGGCACATTTTTACCTCAGCGCGTGTTTGGGTGTTACCATTTGTGGGCGCTGCAAGATAGATACCCCCGGGTACTACACTGGTGTTCGACGTCACAACATCAACCGGACCCCCGAGCCGACAGTCGATGCCGAGGGGGACGGGTGTGGGAGGGACAGAGAGCTTGGAATTTGTTTAATTTCAGGCAGCACGAACTTTGTGGCTGATCCAAATGTTGAGTCTCTCATCGTTCCCGAGAATGATTCTTTGGATGTTAATTTTGGTGATGGAGAATCTCAGGACTCGCCGGTTGGTTGATGTTAATTTTGTGATTTCCGTATTACCTGTTATTATGGTAGGGGTCGGGGGTGGGGGCATAATTTTTTCAACTGAGGCGAAATATCTAGGCCCCGGAGCAGTGTAGTGGCAGGCAAATGGTTGCAAGGTACCCTTGGGGGGGATGGATCCAGATGGTTGCAAGGTACCCCCCTACCCAGCCTCCGGGAGGTTGCAAGGTACCCCTGAGGTCCGAAAAAGGGTGTTTTTTTCATGCATTATACTGCAAATTTGGCCGAAAAATTGGTACTTTTTTGCATTTTGGCCGAAAATTTGCCTAAAATACCTATTATATGGAGGTTTGCGATTTTTGGGGTTTTGAGGTCGAAAAACACCCATTTTTGCCTATAAAAACCATAAATTGATGGTTGCAAGGTACCCTCCGGGGTGGTTGCAAGGTACCTACCCTTCCCCCCCCCCCCATCCCCCCCAAGGGGTGGTTGCAAGGTACCTACTCCTTAGGGGGGGGGAATCCCCCCCCATCCCCCCCCCAGCCACTACACTGCCCCGGAGGCAAGCCCCAAAATTAGAGCGTGCTTTTAAAAATTTTTCACGTCAGGATTGAGGGTTCCTATTTTTCTGTGTTCCTGTGGTTGTCGTCGCATGTACATACACATGGTGTTGCACTTCAGGTAACGGGTCCAGCCGGCAAAGTCAATCGCATTCCACCCCCGCCAGCTCAAATGATCGCAGCCAGGGCACGCGTGGATGTCAGTGCCAGACAACGCGCCGCCGGGGTAAGTTGTGCGCCCGGCCCGTTGGCTGAACGAAATACTGCACAAAATGTTGGAGAACCGGCTGAGAAACGCCTGAAACTGGATGGTGATGGCAGATATTTGGGTTGGTTTTGCGTTCTGTTGAAGTATGCATTAATTAAATGACTGCGTCGCTATAGCTGCATTATTTTGTACGTCATTGAGACAAATAAGAAAGCATCATTGAGCCAGATCTCTGAACAATTGACCGGAAACGAACACTGTCGTGACGATATTGTTCAAGTTTATGTTGTGTCTGACAAGAGTGCGCGGGCCTAGAAAACCCACGTACTGATAACGGAATGTGAATGCTTATAATGTGTGACTTTGCGTTGCTTGTTCAGTTGCAGTGCAGTTGGATTTACGGAATGGAATGAATAAACTAACAGTAGAAAGCCGACAGTGAAAAGAGTCTTTTCGTCAATATAAACACTCCTGCCTGTGTATTATCACCGCTGTCCAATGTGCACGCATGTGAGTTCGATGAGCTCGACTGTCTATGTTTGTTTCAGATTGGTACCTGAAATACGATGACCCACTGACGGTTCAGCAACGGGCCGACGAAGAAAGGGCACAAAAACAAGCTGCGTCGTTGGACAAATTGATGGTGAAAATCGAGGTGCGGCGATTTATATAGCAAGAAACATTGTGAAATTCAAGCGAGGAGCAAGACGATGTTTCGTATTTTGTTAAAATGAAACTTTCAGGCAATGCGTGAATCGCGTGGAATCTCCAGTTCCAGTTCTGAGATGGGAGACGTGCGCGAGCAACGACTGCGACAATTGCACGAACGCCAACAAGCAGTGCTGTATGATAATCAGGTGTGTTATCAATCAGATGTAAAAAACTATTAAAAACGTGGTAAAAGTTGACAAAAAATCTCTACTGAGGTGCAGGTGCATGTGAGGATGCCTCGTGACGTTGGTCATGGCTGCACGCCCATATCGGACTCGGTCAATGGTCGACGATTTTATCTGCTCAATAAACCGTCGACAAGTGCCGCTGGTGCGTTTGCTGAATTTTTCGAAATAAAGCTGCACAACATTAGTAAAAACTATGCCAATGGCAAAAACATGCACACACTCCCACAGATCCCATATCTAACCTCGGGTGTTGCACTGAACTGATTGTGGCTGGGAAACTACTCGGACGACCGTTTGACGAATTGATGACCGAAACGATGCAGTATCTGGAGAAGGAAGCCAGTCGGAACGACGCATATGCAATGGTTTGGTTAAAAAGTTATATTTCTAAACGTTTTGAGCCTTTCGCTGGCGGATAATTTGATGTGACTTTACACTTTAGCAACCTGACTCAGCCGACCAAAGCGAGAACGATAGCGAATCTGACCTGAACAACAACATGGCGCATTTGTGGGTGGATAAGTATCGGCCGAAATCGTTCATCAATCTGCTTAGTGACGATGTTTGTTTCATTTTTGTCGATTTTTTTATTCCACCACCCAGAAGTTTTCAGCGTTTTTTGCTGAATTTTCAAGGGTGTCAATCGCTGTCTGTTGACGTGGCTGAAACTCTGGGACGAATGTGTGTTCGGTCGCAAACGCAAACCACGTGCGCCTGTGCAATCGCAGCAAGATTCGGCGCCATTTCGAAAAAATTCGAAATTCTTCGCAAACAAGTTGGAGATACCGACGGAGTTAGACAAGCTTAAACGGCCACAACAGAAGGTTGGCAGGATCAATAGAAAACCAGGGAATTGCTCAACTAGTATCAATGGTAAACTGGCGTTTGATGCCTATTGTAATCAATTCACTATTTTGTTGGTCAGATCGCTCTGTTGTGCGGCCCTCCCGGTCTGGGCAAAACTACACTGGCACATGTGATTGCATTGCACGCTGGCTACAATGCTGTGGAGATGAACGCCAGGTTGGTTGCGGCAGTGAAAATTTGCGAAACGTCATTCAGTGCGATTGACATGATCTCGTATGCGTTGTGCTTACAACGGCGATGTCAAATGCCCAGGGGACCATATGGTCATCGGACCGACTCACTTATCCAATGCTTATTATTTCAAGATTGGCAAGAAGCTAAAAAGCGAACAACTTCTAGCTTTTTCTTCTGAAGTGCCAATTTACTGGCTTTGTTCTCCTGCTACTACACCTGAAAATGTACCTTTTGAAGCTACCAGAGCTTTATGTGCCCGCGGCACCGAAATAAACACCGCTGGATTATGTCAGGATTTTTTTACAAAATCAGATCCTATTCATACCGCTCACCAAAGACGAAAAAAGTGATTTTCATCGCAGAGTGTCAACGAAACACCGACTTGAAATAATGCCCTTTTGTGTTTCTCAGTGACGACCGTACACTTGACCACTTCGAGTCCCGTCTGGAGGGCGCACTGGCCGCGACACGTACGCTCGACACAACAACCATTGATGGACAGCACATGGCTGGTAGACCGAATTGTTTGATCGTTGATGAAATCGATGGTGCGCCAGCTCCGAGCATCAATTATTTGGGTGCGTATGTCGGCCCTTTTCGATTGAGAAAGCGAGACCAGGACCGTATCAACCTGGTGGTCGAGGATCTGCCTGGTTACGTGTTTTTTTAAAGCGACGATTGGGCCAATTTCAGTGTCATTCGTCAAAGATTCGGTGACGCGAAAGAAACGCAAGCGATTTGTCAAACGACCGATCATCTGCATTTGTAACGATCTGTGAGTTTGTTTGTGATGAATGCGACTTGCTCGTAGAAAGAAAGTCAATGTCGTCAATTTCAGATACGCTCCAGCACTACGAGAATTGCGAAAAGTCGCGCTGGTGCTGCAGTTGCCCGAAATTAGCGTTGGACGAATGGTGAACCGTTTACGACAGGTTCGTTGCCATTAATCCGGAATGAAAAAAATCCTGAATCCATCTGGCAAGATCTTTGTGTGTAATCTCGGCAATCAGACTTTCCATGTTTCCCTGACCGAAGCAGATTTGTCGCGACGAACACCTGCGAGCCGACGAACGAGCACTGGAGTCGTTGTGTCGCAAGACCGAAATGGATGTGCGCGCTTGTGTCAATTTTCTGCAGTTTGTCGCTGCACAACGCGCCAAAAGCAATGGTCACCAAGAGCAACGCACACGGCATATTGCTGCGGTGAGTGGGATGGCGATGTTTCAGTGTCATGACGGTGTACACTGCACATCGTCCGTTCGAAGGCACCGTCAGTGGCCATGCCTACTCTTGTCCAACGGAGTTGGTTTGAGGTTCCCCTCTCTCACACCACAGCACGGCCATGTGATGTATTTGCACTGACTGTCCTGTCTGTCTGTTGAAACACGACTGAACTAGCAAAAGTCTGTTTCTACTCCATTTACGTATCCTGTTTTTTTTTGATGATGAAGACAAGACATGGTTTTCAATAAGAAAAAAGTGCAATTTTAAAAGAACATGTATTTGCACTCACAGATGGATATTACGATGAACGATGTGGCTGAGAGCAATGTTGGTCAAAAAGATTCTCACAAAACACTGTTCGAGGTGTGGCGCATCGTGTTCGAATTGCCAAGGTACATCTCCCGTTATTAGCTGATGTTTCATAGGCCGA
>JASAMV010006106.1:0-18434 GCA_030248065.1 Rhynchonema sp. JSB1_4
AAAAAAAGTCGTCTCATGAGCTGGTGGCTGGACTATACATGTTTTTACATAATGTGCATTAGTGTGACCACACATGTTTTGACACTATATAAATTAATGTAGCTGGTTTTAATTTATATTTTTTTACAGGAATACAGGAATTGTTGTAAATTACTTTTTGAAACGACAGAATAATGTGTGCATTGTTCTTTTACTTCTGTTTATATAGTTCTACGCTGTTGTTCATGATGCCTTTGTTGGTGTATTTGGCGGCCATTGTTTTCCGGAAAGTTTAACCGTTAAGCAAATAAACGTCTAAGGAATTTGGCAATGTTTACGAACGTTCTGGTTTCACTCTCGCTCTCCACTTTTTTTACTTTTACTTCATTATTTCACTTTTCACTGAAAGCCCAAATTTTTATATCATGCATTCTGTTTCACAAACTGCTGTTTGATACTTGAGAACGATATAAAATTTTACATCAGGCATTCTTAATCAAAAGAGAGAGACTGCGACAACGTTTGAATTCGGACCGGCGATGTCCGGCCTTGCTCTCGCTTGCCCCTTGCCTATGAATTTTGAGTTTCATTTGAGTTTTGAGGAACGATCGATCACCAAGCTCGATATCATGCATCATAAAAAGGCAAAATTCAATTTTTACCACCCGAACCCAACACACTGACCGGTTTGAAACATTTCTTCGGCGGAAACAACGATTCGTCCTTGAGATGATCGTTGAGAAACTGATGGAATCGAGCGATGTTGTGACGGAATCCGACACGGGAATTGAGTGTCGTCGGTGGTTTGGTTGATTTCGCGTAGCCGACGAAATGCAATTGTTCATCGTCACACATCAACCTGGAAATACGCCGAATTTGTAGCCAAGAATTTTTTAACCAAATTTACTGACCATAGCCTAGTAAGATTTCGGGTTGCCTGGTAGATTTTCAGTTTACCAGCCGAGCTGGCTGGCGGAATAGACCCGGTCCGATCTACCGAATCTCCGGCCCGACCCGAGTGGGCCAAAACCGGGCCCAGCCCAGCCCTCCCCGATTTCTTACTAAGCCTAAGCCATTGCATATCGGAAGTCCCAAGCCACGCTGAGCCAGGCCGACTTAGAGCCCCCACCCACCGTGCCGCAGTGTAATTCCTGGGGAATGGGGCCCGCTCGGGTACCCCAAAAATCTAAATACAAGGGATTTATCAACTCATTGACCCCATCTTGGGGGGGCTCGATTACGGGGGCGGGGGGGGGGGGGCTCTATTAATCCACTGACCCGATCGGGCCGGGCCGAGACGCGATTTTGGGCTTTTGTCTCGGGCCGGGCCGGAGATTTGGAGCGTCGGGCCGGGCCAGGCCGGGCACCCCGGCCCTAAGCTTCTGAAGCGACTTATTTTACTGCAAAAATAGGGATTTCTGACGGATTTAGCAAGTAAGTGATCAGTATTGTCTATCTGACGACTTTTTCATGGAAAACAATGAGTTTTCAACCAAAAAATAGGATTAAAAAATCGCAAAAATTGGGTTAAAATCAGAGCCAAAAAATTCGGGGGGGGGGGGGACTATTCCGGGGGGGGGGGGCTGTATTTAGGTTTTTTATGTACACACGGTATAGGGGATGTTACTAGGGGGCTCTATTCCGGGGGGGGGGGGGCTCTATTAATTCACTGACCCCTTTTTGGGGGGGGCTGTATTACGGGTGGCCTCTATTCCGGGCGGGGGCTGTATTTAGATTTTTACGGTAAGCTTACCAGAGGTCGCAATCGGGCCGGCCCGCGATTTTGGGCTTTTGGCTCGGGCCGGGCCGGAGATTTGGAGGGTCGGGCCGGTCCAGGCCGGGCACCCCGGCCCGAAGCTTCTGAAGCGACTTATTTTACTGCAAAAATAGGGATTTCTGACGGATTCAGCAAGTAAGTGATCAGTATTGTCTATCTGACGACTTTTTCATGGAAAATAATGAATTTTCAACCAAAAAATAGGTTAAAAAATCGCAAAAATTGGGTTAAAATCTGAGCCAAAAACTTCGGGCCAGGCCGGGCCGGAGATTAGGGGGCTCGAGCCGGGCCGTGCCTGCCAAACCCGGCCCAATTGCGACCTCCGATACCAATATCAACGCAATAAACGTGCCGGACCAGCTGACTTTTTCCCAACCAACCTCATCATCCCCCTTTTTCGTTTTTTTGCCGTCCATTGTTTTGTTCCTCGACAAGCCCGATCCTTTTTTCTGTTTTGGCATTTTATTGTACGGGTTTGTACGTTTGTGGTAGGAAAGCTGCATAAAATCTCGAACCAATTTCACGATTGATAGCGATCGACATTGAATTGATGGCGATCCAAGATTGATAGCGTGAATCTGAAAAAAGGATTTCTAAATTGCAGGCAAAGGTGGGATTTGGGGTGCTCTTGTTGGAGTATACGATACCTACTGTCAGCCGCCCCAAAACCCCCTCCACGCCGCTCAAACACTGTGCCCAGCCCGGCGCGACATCCCCAAATTCAGAAGGTTTTCCATTTTTATGCAAAATTTACGCCGAGCCAACCACCAGCCCCCCACCAGGCCTGCCCGGACCGAGCCAAAAATATCTCTCTTATTTTCATCGTTCTGTTCGGGCAGGGCCGATGTTTTCCTCGGCCCAACGGAGCCGGGCCCGACATCCCGGTTCAACCGGGACGGGCCAGACCTCCCGGCCCGCACAGTCGGGACCAGCCGGCCAGCCCAATTGACACCTCTGCAATCAAACAAAACTAAAAAACAAACCAGAGGTCGCAATCGGGCAGGGCGGGGCTGCGATTTTGGGCTATTGGCTCGGGCCGGGCCGGAGATTTGGAGGGTCGGGCCGGGCCGGGCAGGGCACCCCGTCCCGAAACTTCTGAAGTGTCTTATTTTACTGAAAAGCAACAAAAACAAAATTAAACACAAACCAGAGGTCGCAATCGGGCAGGGCGGGGCTGCGATTTTGGGCTATTGGCTCGGGCCGGGCCGGAGATTTGGAGGGTCGGGCCGGGCCGGGCAGGGCACCCCGGCCCGAAACTTCTGAAGTGTCTTATTTTACTGAAAAGCAACAAAAACAAAACTAAAAACAAACCAGAGGTCGCAATCGGGCCGGGCCGGGCAGGGCCGGGCCGGGCCGCGATTTTGGGCGTTTGACTCGGGCCGGCCCGGAGATTTGGGCGCCCGGACCAGGCCAGGCCGGCCAAACCCGGCCCGATTGCGACCTCTGAAACAAACGAAACCTGAGCTTAGGTTTTCATGCTTAGGCTTTGTTTAGGCGTAAGCTTAGGCTTAGGCTATTACTGAATTGAACGAGGTTTAAACTTATAATCAACTGGCTGCCGTTTCTGACAGAAAACAAGGCAAAAAAGGAAGAGAATACACGCGGAAAGCAACGCACACGCGCACGCGCCAACAACAGCCAATCAGCAGCCAGCTCCGCCATGACGTCATGCAGCCAATAAGAACTCAGAACTGCTAATACGCCAAATCGCCGATTTCTCGCGATAGAAGTGATGTTTCAAAAAGCCATATAGATGCCGTCTGGCCCCATCACCAGACGAGTCGATTGATATATAACTTCCCTTACTTCGTTAAGTTTCCCAGGAGGAGATAACTAAAAACAAAAATGGCGCATTTCTTGGGAACGCGGACACCCCTCTTTCTCGGGTGTCTGGAAAACCACTTTCTGCCGCACCGATCGGGCTGATTTTTTCAGCGTTTTGTGTCGGCGGGTATACGACATTATGGCAATAATAAAATTGGCAAAAGCCCAACACACGCGCTCACGCCAGCACCCCCGATTTTAACACTACAGGTATAGCAAAATTTCCGATAATCTGACCTGCTGATGTTTCATTCTGCGTTGCGAATTTTTTTTCCCCACACAAACACTATTGAGTACGTAAGCTATCTTGTGAATATGTCGCCAATAAGCTAATGCTACAATGTCTTCTTTGTTTTGCTGTTGCCTAATTCCGGTGCTATACTCACGTATAGACCCTGATGGTGAGCCCTCTTCAGGGGCCACCTTGACGAAAGAGAGGCGGTCATTTAGGCCTCTACTCTACCGTTGGATCCGTTGGTGCGTACCTGTCATATAAATCATTATTGTAGCTAGGAGCCTCTGCGTGCCTGAATGACCGCCTCGTAAGCGAACAGTTGAATTGCTGTGGACGAACAGTTTTTGCACTTATTATTCCATGTTGTCATCTTTGTAGTTCGTTTTTAAAGCGGGTGTACACTTGATTGGTGACTGCGTTTCTCTTGGCCCATTTTTTTCACGAAATGGAGACTAGGCACGGGAAATCTAGATTTTGGAATTGAATTTTAAAAAAGTGGCTTTGTGATGTTTCACGAGACCCGCAAAATATTGCACGAGACGGAAAATGAAAACAAATTTAAAGCCGCCAGCGTCAACGCAACAGCGCATACGACACGGGTTTGCTTGTCAAGATCAACAAGTGAAACATTGCTCAGTGATGAAAATGAAGTGTGTTAGTCCATCCATCAGCTTATGACACTTTTTTTCAACTAAAAAATTTGACAGGATCCAGTGCTGTTCCGGTTCCGGTTGGCTTACGAAAAAGAAAGAAAGAGAATCGGGTTTTATTTTATTTTTGGGCGCCGTTTTCTCTGACATTGCCTTGCGGAGGAACAATTTTTCGCAACGGAACCTGAACGTCCCAAACAAAAGTGCCATGAGCTGATGGATGGACTAATACCGATTGTGACAACCTCGAGGCTAATTTGTTTTAGGTAACCTACCCTGGTTCACCCATTTGATAAGATTTGATTTTCGTCAATAATTGATAACTTGTTATCCGCAATCCATCTGGAAGCACATGTCACTGATTACTCAGATTAATTTGGTGACCATGTTATAATGAACATGTTATTGCATGTGTATGGCTCGTGCTCAGTGCTCAAGCAATCAGCCACTGTCACGTCATCTGTCTGGCTGAACCGCGATCGAGGGTGAGTTACAAACAAGTACGAAAAATGTCCGCGGCAGCGTGCGAAACGGTGGAACATGGCTAAACTTCCGATATAAAGCGTACCGTACCTGCAAGAGCATGGCGCATAAAATCTACAGCAAACAATCTATAAAATCTAGAATTTGTACAGAATGAAATCAGCGTGTCTTAAAAACCACTGCCCAACCAATTTTCAGCTCAAACGAAGCATTTTTATGTGGGTCCGAGTCAGATTCTGGTTTCCTGGCTCAGTCTGGGACCTATATGTACGTAGGCTAGAACAGCTACATAGCACCAATCGACTTTCTGACCCCGATGACCTAAAGCACACATCCACCAGGTGCAACTATGTATTTGCATGTGACGTGAGTTTCGTCTGAAAAATAACGACGAAGAAAAAATAAAACTCATAAACGGGGTTTTCGTCACATCTCACACAATAACTCCGTTGAGCCATGTTTGTGGTAGATGCTATCGCGCCCTCTCCGATATCAATTACTAAATCCCGTTAGCCAAGATCAATCAATTACTATCCACCTTGTCAGGGTTTCTGATTAATTGCACAACAGCCCAGAATAGCGCGGCCACGTTCATAATGTTCAATCTTATAGATTGCAGGCCAGGGTACAGGAACTAACGCGGCAGGGCTAATCGACATACTTATGTATGCTTCGTGTGCGTTCGTGTGAGGGCGAAGCTTTCCAAAAACAGCAAAATTTGCCATTTTTCGCTCCAAAACTCTCAAAATCGTTTGCTTCCGGAAGCATATAGCCCCAAATATGATCATTTTTACCTTTTCAACTGCGGTTTCCCTCAGTTTTCCTCCAAAACATCATCGTTATTGGACAACCGTCCTGGGTAGGGTTCAAACCAAGTTCGGGACGGGATCGGGATCGTGACTAACCCCATAAATTTTAGGCATCGGGATTTGGGATCCGGATTGGAAAATGTTCTGGATCTGGATTAGTCAAATGTTCGGGACCGGGAGCAGATACACCTTTTTTAAGAACCGAAGATTTTGTGTCCTCCTTTCAAAATTTATCACTCGAAATCAGTCCTTTTTTGATAAAATGGATGCAAAACGAAACGATTTTGAGTCAAAGTGTGCTACATGACGAAAAAATAAACGTATTTGAGTACAAAATAACGAACAAATTAACGGATGGTGAAAGGCTTCTAATCTTAATCTCGTACCGTTGCACGAGGTGTTCGTGGTACCTCGTCCGTCTGTGAAACCAGGCCGAAACGGGCAAAACTCCCTGCTGTTGCATCATAACATCATCATTCTGATCTCCGTCATGCACCGCGATTGTGCACTGTACATATGTATGTAGGTGCTGCATGCACCTGATAATGCTCAAAATGTACTTGTATTTTCACTGTTGATGTCTATCCGCAGCCCCACGGACAAAAACTCACTCGAACCGCAAGCGGACCAACTCAAAATGGCGGCCGAATGTTTTGCCGAGCTGAGCACCGATGACCGCAGCGTGATCGTGGAGGAATTTCGCAAAATCGCCACTGACGAACAAAACGGGATTCGAGTCGTATTCAAGTGCGTTCAAAATGAACAAAACAATGCCTTTGGTATATCGAAGCCCATCTGGGCGCGAAGTCTTGACCTTTCAAATTCAGTCTTCTCAACGACTATCCACATTACAAACGTCTGTGGCCGCAGTTCGAACCTATCCACGACTCGGTGTTACTTGGCGCGGTCGAGGTCGCTGTGAGTTGATGTTTCACATTGACTGTCTGTTGTGGAAGGGAAATACAAATGTTGAGTGCAAGTGCAACCGCACACTGTACGGTGGTGGATTGCCTATTATCATTCCTGTCACTCAATCTACGATCTATGTGTACCGAGCAGCCGTCGTGAATCGATCGTTACCCCGCATCTTTACTGTAGAAGGTTCGATGTTGGTACGCAACTTGGTTTACCTGTGTAGTAAACCAACGTATCGATCAAGTACCTTTCAGAGATAACCGACATAAAAGCAACACTGACATTAGCGTATATAATTTTGCATTCGCATTGTTGCAGCACTTCGCCGAGCGTTTCATGGGCGGTATCCAAGTGATCGTTGACTCGCTGGAGCAAGGCGATAATGAAAAGACAGCCAGTTCGTTGGGCAAAGTGGCGTTGGTGCACAAGAGGCACAACATCAGGGAGGAACACATCACGGTACTGTACATATGTAGTACGTGGTGTAATGTTCCCATATTTTGGCCGCTCCTTATATGAAACATCACTGGAATCAGCAACTTTCTGTGCTGGCGACGTGCTGGCTGATGTATCACTGGGCAGTGCTTGAATGGGATTGGTTATCGGGATCGAGATCCAGAATATTAATCGGGATTGGGATTTCTTTCGGGATTGAAAATTTCCGGATCTGAATCGGAATTACAGTTTGTAGACTGGAAGTCTGCTAGCCAGTGCAGTACGTAGCGATGTGGCGTGTAAAGCAGTTTGTGTCTGCACGGTTACATGAGTATCAGCGGAACTTTGAGCCGCAGCCAGGCCGCCTTCCCGTAGCTCAGTGGGTAGAGCAACTGGCTGTCCAGCCAGGCCTCGAGTCCTTCCGGGAGCATACGTTTGGCGTGGCGGTTCAGAGTTCAAGTTTTTTTGGCACAAAACTATTCACATACAGGAGATGCTTCATTTTTACACCCCGTAAGCGAGCTGCAAAAGACCTGGGGAAGTTAGTAATGCCAAATGGTGTCAAGACGGGCCATTTTTCTTTCACATTAATTTCTATTGTCATAGTTGTTTTGCATCACACAAAAATGACACAGCTCCTAGCAGCTCCAATCCCGATAAGAACACGGTTCGGGATCCGGAAAAACAATTGAGATCGGGATTTCGTGATTTTATTGGAATTGAGATTCTCCTGAGCGGGATTTCTTTTGTTTCAGCACATGGCCGAAGCTTTCGAAATCATGCTGAAAAAAGAACTCGGAGCTGAATTCACTCCCGAGAACAGCGTTAGTTGGCGTAAGATGTTCAAAGCGATTGCTCAGGCGTTGACAAAGAAAATTAAGGAGGGAGATTTTTAGGTTTCCATGATGTTTAACTTGTCTGCACACTTATACGTCATGGGCTGTTTGGACCGCTCCTAATCATGCGTCATCACAGTCATTACCTTGCCTGCACATATAATGGTACCCTGTCGGTCATTTCTGAGCATCAGTCTTCGTTTATACATTTTATTCATGTTTTCATGTTATTGGGTGATATTTTCGAAACGGTGTAAAGGTGAGTTGGGTGTAAAGGTCGGTGTAAGCTCAATCGAAAGCTCGGTCGGTGTCAGCTCGGTGTAAACATGAAACATTGCCTGCTGTTAACGTGGAATGTTTCATGTGTACACCGAGCTGACACCGACCGAGCTTACACCGACCTTTACACCCAACTGAGCTTTACACCGTTTCGAAAATGCCACCCATTATGTCAAACAAATGTTGCATTAACTTCAGAATTCCACGCACTTGGGAAGGCAGCATGATAAAATCGGACACCTATAATCAATGCACAACATTTGAAAAATTGGATGCACTGAATTTGTCTGCTTTGTACACGAGCAACAGCAAAGTTACAAATAATTTAGTCAATCTTGTTGTCCGCAGTTGCGATCAAACAACTCAATGAATAACGACCTCACTCAGTTAAAGAAACAAAAATTTCCTGAAAACCTCTGTTTCTGCGTGCTTCAGCTCAGACAAGACAACAAATTATGAAAATAGTGGAATAAAAAATCACATTGTTTTTGGCGGAAACATGGAAAGTTGATTATAAGTAGAAACAGGTACAACAACATGAAACACTGCCAGTTTCATTCATGATTTGTACGACAAAACAGACAAAATATTTTATTTTACAAGCAAATGACTCAGATCGACAATAGTATATTCACAGAAAGGGAAAAAAGCTTTTTAGAAGCTCAAAACAGTGACCACAACGGAAAACTATCGCCTAGCCCTTTTTGTCGAACCAGCCGTTCCTCAGGTAAGTCGCGCTGTCGATCATTCGTTCTGCCGTTTTTTCATCACGGCATGATATGCGTGTTATTATTACTTCAGCTTCCTTCAGATATTTGGCAGTCTCGCGATTGTCGTTCAGGTCTTGGGCACTGCCACCACACCACGATGGTCGTTTGCAGTCGTCGACATCGAAATTGTCTGTGTGACACGTGGGCTCGTCGTCGGTTTGCGACCCGCGATTCCAGCAGGCGGAGTTGTAAGACATTTTTGGATGATTTTGAAAGGTTGACAAATGCTTGGCTCGATTTGTACTCGTCGTGGCCGACCGGTCCTTTTGTACACTTCGTTGACTTTGCTTGAACTGAAATCGAACAAAGGTTTAGAAACTTTCATTCAGGTGATTGCAACGCATGAATAACTCATTGTGTCATAAGCACGTGTCACATGTAGACTTGTGTTCGAACTTCTTAAACATTTTCGAACAAGCTTCGAACCTGTTCGACATTCGACAAAATTTTGCACTTCGCATCGACGCCCCGTTCGAAATCAAGTCACAATGCAAATCTGATAACGATAGAGTTATGATTACATGCGCAGTGGCTTCTGCTTTGCGAATAGTCAAAACACCTACAGTATGGCACGCGATAACAGACTTTGCCTAACAGCTACTGAAAACTATATGTAGGTACTAATACCAGGAAATTACTGTAAAATACGTGATGCTGATGCATGCTAGGCCGGCCGCCCGACAGTTTTATAAAATTTGTTGTTGATGAACGTTTTCGAAAAAACTAATTTGTGCGAACTGGCAGTGAGCAGCCAGCCTCCTTTGCTGACATCACACTGCTGATGTTACTTCTGACGAATGTAGCAACCAAACCGGTGCCGGAAATGGAAAGGCACAAGCAGCCCTAACAAGTTGTGTCTGTTGTGAACGTCCACATAACGTATAGCTTATTATTTTTCAGAAGGAATATGAGGTATATTACCGCAGCTACGAAATCAAATGAAATTTTTACGCTAAAATACCTTTTAAAACAATTTGAATCACAAGCTGTGCAACTTCATGAAGGGCAGCTGGTTCTCGAATAAGATTAGGACGGAATGTAGAGTTGTGAATCACGAAAACAAACTTTGTTAAGAGAACCATGACTAGATTTTCAACTTGGTGTTTCCTATTGCATTCCTCACCTGTCAGAAGTACATATCTTAAAGTTTATAACACCAAAGTTGCCTGATTGAAAAAGGGTGACTGACGTTATTGACTTCCATCGTCAGGGACGTTATTTTTTTGGAGTTAGGCAATTTGTTTTTCAAGGGCACGTTTCGAAACGGGTGTTTTGTGTTTTAGAGTCAACTTTCCACGATGAGTGTCCCTTTATTGTTTAGGGTGGCAAACTTCGTTGAACAGAGAGCTGATGTGTGAATCTAATCATTACTCATAGTCACAGATAAACGGTACACGTTACAATTTGGAGAGTTCTGGGCCAAAACATTCACATGAAGTTTTTGCCATCTGCGAATTTGCTGACCTGCTGTTAATTTTTAAAACAGTTTCGGGCCTGAACTAAAATCTGAATATTAATGCACTAATAACCAAAAGAGTGACATTGGACAAGTTATAATTCAAAATACCGTCCGAAGAAATTTGAATGATTTCTTAACCTCAGCAAGTTAGTAACCTTTTTGCCTATCAAAGAAATAACAACGTTAGTAAAATTGATAATCACACAAAACACGTGTTCAATACCTACTGTACTTATGTAGGTGGAGCATTTCATTGATGAAATGTGAAGAATACCAGAGCTTAGTGCTGAAATCATGGACCACAAAACGAACACAGTTTTTCGACATAAGAAAATGGCAACCTATACTTTTTCAAAAGGACAGTTTCATTTGCTATAATCATTCTTAACACAAGATCCTTACAATGAGCACACTTGTGTGACGCAAATCAATCGAATAAAAAAACGAAATCGCTGCAATTTCGATACTGACTAACAAACACATTTACGCAAGCAGAATTCCCAGTTGCACTGAATTTCGCCACTTTTTCTATGTTCGTGCGATTCATATGCTTATTCATTTTTTTCATTTCGAAACAATTGTGGTATCATGTAACGTTATCATACACGGAATGAGGAAAGTAAAACGTGGGTGGGACCAAGTAATTTTTATTGAAAAAGCGTGGGTTGATCAAATCCTGCCAGATATATGCATGGTGAGTGACTCACTCGCACAGCGTCCTATTGAAACTGATATCTGATAAACTGACAAATTGTACGTTCCCATTATCATAAAACATTATAAACCATCCAGTCGTCATTGTATGCATGCCCCTCAAAGTTTTATAAATATTGGTACAATAATATATGTATGTAATATAAAATGAACGTGAAATGAAATTTCAGTGACAATATTACACGCAGTAGCATACCGGCTTGGTATGTTCCACCGTTTGCCTGGTTGGTTATAATCCCCATACATGTTTAAAATTATTTCACATATAATATGCGGAATAATTCGCAATACATATATCGTTTTTTTTACAATTTCAACGTAATCAATATTCGTTATGGCAAAGGATTTTTCGGGTAGACTCGACAACCCAAGCGGTCAACTCTCGTCATCAACTGAAACAGCCCTAGCTGAGCGTGAGGAGGGAGTTGACGACAAAAATTAATGATGTCAGTTGACGACATTACTGTAAGTCGGTCTCTTGCACGTACCTGAGTTTCCTGATTATCCGAAATATGCATACGCACGAGCATCATTTTGTGTACGAATTTCTACTACACGTTTCACGATATCTGTTACAATTTCTGTGGAAATCTGAGGCCGGCCATTTAGACCTTAAGTTTGAACCTCCACGCTGCCTGAAGATGGCCGGAAGAAAAGGGATTGCGGGTGTCTATAATGACATTGGTTTTTGCGTGTAACGTCGACAGTACCATGCACATGTATAATACACATAGTCGGTGATTGTCACACCGACACAAACCGGTTATGCAGGGTTGAAAAAATTTTTTTTAAACAAGTCGTTTTTTTAAAAAGTCTCAGATTCGGGGAAAATTTACCAAATTTGCCTTAAAAAACGCTCAAAAACGCGAAAAAAATGCAACTTTAATTAACAAGTGGTTTGCATCACTTATGAAGGATATTTAACGATCAAACAGTCTGTGCTTGATATGGACCGATGATTGCTGCTCTGTGGTATCAGACACAACAGTTTGTGGTCGAATAAGCAAGATTCATTCATAAACTACACAGAATTGAGAATATATAAGCTGCAGAAATACTTGTCGAGTCGCTGAATCAGTCGTATATGACCGACCCGATGGGGTATGACATCGAAGTACCACGTAGGTACATATGCATACTGTGTCTCATGTATAATAAAGTATAATAACATCATTTGGGGCATATTAGGTAGCAAATACATGCCCCAAATGTGATTTTGCGAAGAAAATTTTTTCGACCCTTGAGAAAAAATGACAAATAATTACCCCTAAAAAGGTGAACGTTTTGAACATTTTGTTCCCCGAAAAATTTAAAAAAAAAATTTTGCCTAATTTTCTCTAAAAAATCAAAAAAATTTTTTTTTGCCCAACCCTGCGGTTATGGACGATGGACAGGAACTTGTCATACAGAACTTCTGCAGTGTTCTGCAATGTGCTGCCATCACTAGGAGACGGCCACGAATTTTCGTTTGTTCATGGATGTGCAGTGCAGTTCAGAGCGACATCAAACTTGGTGATCAGATCGGATCGGACCGCGCCTGGTGACCTGACATTTTTAAAGGAAGGATCTTAGGAAATGTAATGCCTCTAGTTTCGACCAGCGTAAAACTTGTTCCCAGATTCAACATGAGCAATACGCTGGTCGAAGTTAGTGGTACCAGGAAATCGGGCATGCGCGGAAGCGCCATGTCCCATAGCCAAATGGTTGCCCGGTGTTAGTGACGACAGCAAAAACTTTCGGCCAGTAATTCCACAACAAAGCACCGACGGTTTCAATATTTGAACACAATGTATAGTGTTTCCTGTTTTTCTTGGTCCAAGGAAACGCGCGGGCCCGTGTTATAACTGAACTTCTAGTTGAGGCCGAGATTACAATTTTCGATTCAATCAGGCAGCTGGCAAAAACGTGTCAAAGTTTGCCTGTGGGATCTGACAACAACAATGTTCCACATGCTCGCTGTGAGCTTTGTGCGTGTGCTCTGCCAGCATGTCAATGAAACATTTCACCATGTTTGCTGCTGAGTGTCGTGCTTGGATTACCAAGGACACATTCTTAATCTCTTTCATTGGTTTCTGCAATCTCGACCCCAAACTGGAGTTGATTTATTACATGGGGTGGCTTGTTTCCATTGACTTGCATAAAAAGGAAACACTATATCTTAAGCCACCTTGCATCTACGTTCAAAATTTAAAGTTGATCGGTGCGGGCGTCGTGGAGTTACGGTAACCAACGTTTCTCAAAAATCGCAAAGCCGTTCTTCTTGTTTCTTCCTTGCTTTCTTTTTTCTTTCTTTCTTTTTTCCGGCAAAAAGTTGTTCGTCCAAAACTCAGGGATACATAGGACGAGAAATCGGCCGCGGTACCTGAGGTTTTAAACGTCGAGAAACTCGGTGGTGATATTGGTTTTTGGATCTTAAAACTTTTCGGAGCCAAAACCGCAACTAAAACCGGAACTCAATAATGACTCACGTGTATAAGCACCACAATACTGCTCTTGATCATGAAGACAGTGGGTGCGGAACATAGGTTTTCGGGGCCGAGAAATCTAATAGTGACATTGGTTGTTGAATCCGGAGCACTCCGGAACCAGAACCGGAACTGGAACCGGAATACTGTATTTAGCCATGCACAAATCACACAATACTAGTCTGATCATAAAGACAGTGCGTGCGGCATATCAGTTTTCGGGGTCGAGAAACCCAACGGTGACATTGGTGTCTAAATCCGAAACTTTTCGGAGCCAGAACCGGTACTAGAACCGGAACTCAATACTGATTCGCGTGAATAAACAACACAATACTGCCCTGATTATGAAGATAGTGGGAGCGATATATAGGTTTTCGGGGTCGAGAAATCTATTGGCACGATATTGGCATGACGTTTGTCATCGTTCTGACCCAGGTTTGATACTTGAATGTCGCATACTCAGTTCAGGTGACAGCCACGCGGAAATCTTGACATTTTATACCGCTGTCACGTAAGCAACTGGACAAAGTTAGACTACATATACATACATAGTGCACATTGATGGAATATCGTTAACAGTCGTACGGAAATGCGGACCGAATTAAACACAAACTGCTACATAACTTACCACACTCTATTTAAAATCACAATAATGATCACGTGTTTGTACAGTGTGAGGGATACAATCCTAATTTCTTCATCATACCCGTCGGCACCGCGGTACTTCGATAATAGAAAGTCCGGCTTTGCAACATTGAGCAGTGAAACATCACCGATCGATCGCATCGGGGTTTGTCACTGACACCGGCGCTGCGCTGAGCACAAACGAGGCGTTGTTGCGGATCATCTGCTTGGTCGCACAACCGCAAGACCTGCAACATCAAATGTAGTCGGAGATCTCTCAGTGGCAGAGCAAGGCATACACCTACATATGCATGCTTGGAGTTAAACCATATTCAGAAAGGTGAGTGATATATTTATAATGAAAGATAGAGCCGTTGTACGGTTTTTGGTACATAGCTTGCCTAATCGAACGTGTTATCTGCATACGAGTACCAAAGTAACGTTAGTTGTCTCATCAGTCTGGCCAAAAAAGAAGCGAACTCACTTGAGATAGAATAGCCTGAAATCTCTAGCCCTGAAGTAGCACAACGGTTGCATGATTGAATGCAGGCCGATCAGCATTTGCAGTATTCGTTTCATGGTCAATGTCTGCGCACTCCACATGTGCACTTCGTCCATTGTTTGAGCCATGTACCTGCGCAGCACAGTGTTGTATGCATTATGGCATAGCAGTTAAAGTGACTCTACAATTGATCGTTGACCGCGTTTGTTTCCAGTCATTTTTTCAGAAAATGAAGACTAGGTATCAGAAACCCAGATTTAGGAAATAGATTTTCAAGTCGTTGCTTTGTGATGTTTCACGGAGCCCACGCATTTTTACAGGAGGGGAAAAAATGAAAAAAGTTTGAGGCAGGCCTGTGCGAAACACAAGGTAGTCCAATAGAAGATATTTTCGGCGTTTTATACTCAGACGTTTTTCTGGTAAACGAGATGTAAAGCATTGTGCGAAACGCCATGTGTGATAAATAATAAACGAAACACTCCAAAAAATCAAGCCTTTTTAAAGCACCCTTTTACTCTAGCATAATTTTAAGCATCTGTGGTGAATGAAATAAGTTGTCAATTAGAATAAAAAATGTATGTATGGTCTTGGTTAAGTTACATATACTATATAAAAGCATCCATGGAAATTGGTAGGTGGAATTGCGGATCAGTAATTGATAATGATACTCTTAGTGACTACAGGGACGTTGCACATTGCATATTTACAAACGAGAGGTGCGACACTCAGCCACTCAAACAAACGCGAAAAGCGAAAGTTAAGCACAACAGCAACCCTGCTAACCCGCAGTGACGCTCAAACAAAATGTTTCAGAGGCTGTTTGGCGTGCGCAGTGGAATGATGAGTTGCGCTGAAACTTTCGCTTTGCCGTTTGTTGTGGGACCCTGCCTTTTGAAGGATCAACGCATGACGCAGGTAAAACCTGGATTGTAATTACCGCGGCTGAAATCTCCTCATGTGCGATCACGCGCTTGTCTCACTAATCGGAATTCCGATCCTTGGTCCCACCGGATGAGATGCTGCCACAAACGCGCATGTTCCGCCATGTGCAATGCACCGCGCCGCTGCCGGCAAAATCCTGTATCTATTCATATTACTTATTTTCTCTCGTTTTCAGTTTCAGTGTAAACAAACTACATATAATAAATATTTATCTTGCTAAAACCCAGAAGAGCGTATGTATGTATGTATGTGTTTGTGGCCCCTCCCTCGGAAGGGCGGACCGGTCAATTTTCACGGATACATTAGGGTATGCTAACGGGTCTTCGGGGGGCGCGGGCGCAGGCGTATTAGCCAGGCCGTAAGCAGTTCTTCCCAGTGCGTTGCTTTTATAACGTCATAAAATAATTTCTTGTCAATTTGTTTTCAGAGCTTTTCTTTTCGCTGAAACTTGTCATTACACAGCCAGGAACACCAATCCAATCCAAAATGAGCTCCTGTTTGTCTTCTCGCGGGCAATTTTATCTACTTTTTTATCAAAAAAACAGAAACAATTTTTTTACCAACCACATAAGTGATTCCCTCCTGTCCGAATCCAGCACGAAGCCGGCGTTTTTATGTACGCCCGACACAGACGGGACAGGATCGGGTCAGAAACGGCTGAAAGATTCACATAAGAAACACGGCCAATTGTTTTGTCGTCAACACCAGCAAGGCGGAAGCGGCCCTACCAATAAACAAGGAACACCGTCACGCGCCGGTGCGCTAATAACGGCGTTAACGATCTGCATCGACAACATTTATCAGCCGAATGTCGACGCCGTTTTATTCAACACTTCCAGTAATACAGACATTTCGCATCACCGTCACACGCAGCACCATTTCCAAACTTCACGGCCATAACGAGTGCATAAATATCGATATTACGCGGGAACAGAGTTCTTCAGCCAGCCCGCACTGACGAGCGTCGGCTGCGTTGACCATGAACGCATAATGGAAGAATACGCTAAAGAGTTCGGAATCATTTAATGTAGACATTGATAAAAACCCTCTGGTCTGATATCATTTTCAAATTATGACGATATCAATTTCATAATCAAATCGGATCGGATGGGATCTTATAGCTTTGTCGCGTGTAAAGTTTGTGAACTGCGGGCTGTCAAAGATTCATCGTCAAGCTTCATTTCATCCAGCATACCATGTTTCTCCGACTAAAATGAATAAATCAGCAGGACGAAGCGTATTGTGCATAAATTCTCATGCTGCTTGAATGCAAAAGTCACGCGCTGCCAATCATCACATCCGGGTAGTCTGGTAGGTTTAACATCAACCTCTGTGTTTTGGGTGTCCTTCATCAAGAACATGGTCGATGCATGTTGCAAGTGCTGCAGAAAAATGTACAAAAATGTTCCTTTTTCGCTCAACGCATATTTCACTTGAAACATACGGTATCTGCTGCCTGTGCTTGTACGCATTTGGCTGGGCGTTTGCGTTAGGTGAGCCGTCAAATGCCTTCATTGGCTACAGAGAGTTCTTCCTAAGTCATTATAGGTGCCAATCTGTGCTGTCGTTGATGTGCTTTAGTCGGCTTTGCCTTGATATTAATCAGCACTTCTGTGGCCGTTCCAATGATTTGCAAATTTTCTCTAGATCATGAAAAACAAGTCGCAAAAGAGCATGTAAAAGTGTTTTGGTACGACTTTCAACGATTTCAATAATAAAAACGGCAATGCTTCACCATATTGCAAAGTACATGTACTTCACACTTAACAATGACCTGGTGCACGGATTGCTTGCTGAAGGTTCAATTATCAATACCATCTACAGTCAGTTAATTTCAAACCTACCTAATGATGAGATGTGACGTGATTGGCAGCGCGTGACTTTTGCATTCGGTATGTTGAGTTTACTAAAGGTACTATAATTTGGTCCTGCTTATTTATTCGTTTAGGTAGGAGGACATTCAACATAAACAAAATTCGTTTATTATGCACTAATTATTGATATCCTTACGTCACAAAACTCCGCATGGGCGGGCTTGTAAGATCCATTGCGATCCGATTCAATCACCGAATTTAATACACTTCATGATTTAAAAAATGCACACCAACAAGTGTCCTTTTAATGTTGACAGTTAACTTCTGCCAGTTTTTTCGCGTATTCTTCACTTATGCGTTCATCAGCCAGTAGCGAGCCACGCTCGTAATGGTGCACTAATTGTAAAGGATTCCCACGTACATCATTTTATGCACCTTCTTCTGGCCAGTAATTTTTAAAAATCATTGCTCGTGCAACGAGTGATACAAAACGCTCAAATTAAAGTGTGGACGAAACCAGCATAGACTTCGGTTTGTGTAGAATGCTTCTAAACCGCAAGTGGTTTGACGCTCGTAGTTCCAGCGCCCGCTGCGTGTGTATGTGTTTCCTCCACTTCATTTAGGGCTGCTTTTGCCTTATTGGTGTTGACGACCAAACAATTGGCCGATATTCTTCACCGTGAAATCTTTCAAGGCGCTTCTGCCGATACTGTCCCGTTGCATATTTAGGCACCATAACGGCTAGTTCACCGGGATTGGGACAAGAGGAATCACTTCTGTGGTTGGTAAAAAAATTGTTTCTGTTTTTCAAGTAAAAAAGTAAAGAAAATCTACTGTGATGACCATCAGAACCATCATTAATTAAATTGATTAGGAGTCACTACATGACAAGTTTCACGCGAAACGACTGAAGGAGTGATAC
>JASAMV010006107.1:0-34185 GCA_030248065.1 Rhynchonema sp. JSB1_4
CTTCTGACCCGCAACCCGCGCTCGCGTTTGCATGGCCGTGCTCTTACAACAGCTTGACGAATTATGATTGCATAATTTTTTACCTTTTGTTCTCAAAACTTAATCCCGATTCCGGTACTTTTTTTGGGCGGGATCGGGATCGGGATTGACTTTTTCAAAATGACGGGATCGGGATCAGAAAAAGGGGCCGGGATCCCGGGATCGGGATCGGGATCCCGTTCGAACACTGCACATCACTTGTGCATCAATTAAGTCGCTTCGGAAACACTTGTGTATTAATAACAATTAGTGCAACTGTGCCTTACAATCTTCTAGCTCCTTCGATGGACTCTTTAGCACTTTATGTATGTATAAGTGCTTCGCGCCTACGGTGCGCTGAAACTGATTGGTTACTGTGCTTTTTTGATCTGCCTTGGGCTCGTGGTACCCGTGTTGTATGCTTGGCACAAACCCAACACTCAGAAGACTGCCGCAACCTTTTCCCAAGTCACCACAGCGCGCCAATTTGGCTGCTTTTGTCACCGAACGAAAGCAAAAGTTGACTTGTTTTATTTTCTCTTTCACATTCGTGCAAGCTGTCCCTTGCTCACAGTATCAGTCTCTTCATCCGTCATTCCAAACGCCTGTTGCTGTCCACTTTGGCGTTGTGCACCAGCGCCAACATTAGCAGCCGGTTGCAGTTCATTAGCGAGTGACTGTTGTTGTTGTTGTTGATTGGCAGCACTGTTGCGCTGCGGTAGGACGGTGGCCACTTTGTTGTTGTTGGCCGCTGCTCGTTGACCGTCCAAAAGCAGCAGTTCGTTGCTCAGGGGCATCACGTCACCTGTAACATAGAACTACATAAACGCACTCTGGCGTCATTAATTTCAGCTTTAGTGTTCTGTGTTCTCTGTTCTGTGATGGAACATGTTCGCATGCCGGTATGATCGCAATGGTTTTTCGTCGGAAGGTGTGCTATAATGTCCTTTGGCTCTGTTGAACTGCTCGTTAACTTGGTCACCAAAAATACTTATTTCCGGGGAAGGTCACTTCATGACTGCTGCACGAAAAGCTTTGTCTGTTTACTTGTGGCGTGCTAGGGTTCTGCGGTGTCTTGGCCTTAATTGGCTCATCATGTTAAAAATCAAGGCGAACACGGCAGGCGGTGTTGTGAACTCCAGGCCTGTGCTGATCTATGGTGTGTTTCAGGCCAGATGTAAGGGGGGTACCAAGAGAAAATGGTTTAGTGAGCACGCTATCGGCCCTCAATAGTTGAAAACGGCCATATCGGTCTTACGAATGACGATTTGCACATCTAACCCGAAATTCTGATCTTGCACTCAAACACCCCCCCCCCCAACGGGAAATCAATTTTGAGCCAAATCGGTGAAATGTCCGCAAATAGTGGCACAGCCCATTTAAACAAGCTTAGAAGGGTCACGTGATCAAATAGACACCATGATTCGGATGCCCAGACTCAAATTACACTTTGGACCCACTTTTCAGCCAAATCCATTTTCCCATTGGCCCCCTCTACAGGTTGGATTTTGGCCCAAGACACACCCTGGATGAGCACAGGCCTGCTGCTCCACTAACCATCTCCATCGTCCTCCACAATCATCATTGATGGATCAATTGGTTGACCATCGTCACTCGTTGGATGCGCCACTAGACCGGATTGACTGTAACTTTACACATTATTGTGCTTTTCAGACCAAAGATCACGAAAAGCTGCTTGTGTTGTAACATGCGTTAAAAAAAGTGCCGTTTTATCGCAACAATCAGTTTTGAACATTCAACTTCTGCTGCTGTGACATACGTACAACGTTCATAGGTATCGTATCGTAACATATGTGCGACGGTTCAGTCCCGGGGCACAGGTTCAGGCACGGCCATTCAGGCCCGACCGATACAGGCCCGGCTGGAACCTAAGCCTGAGCCTATAAATGGGTCAAGTATGCCTTGCCTCTGAATCGGCCGGGCCTGAAAAGTCGAGGAATATAACATAAGATAAAGATCAACAGCGGTAATACAACGTCAACGGTGACTCACACGCCAAGCTCATCAGCCAACGACATGGACTGATTCAGATCCCTATCGACACGTTGTGTTGCCGAGATTTCATCTCTCTCATCTTGCAACATCTTGTTGCGCTCTCTGAAGCAGGCATTAATACATAAGTTGACTTGATGAGAATGTTTCAGTTAATCTTAAATGTGGTCTAGGGACAGTGAGTATAGTCCGTCCGTCAGCTCATGGCACCTTTGGTTTGGGGGGTTCAGGTTCCGTTGCAAAAAATTGCTCCTGCGCGCAAGGCAATGTCAGAGAAAACGGCTCACAAAAAATAAAATAAACGCCGATTTCTCTTTCTTTTCTTTTTCGTAAGCCAACCGGAACCTGGAACAGCTGGATCCTCTCAAGCTTTTCAGCTGACAAAAAGTGTCATGATCGATGGACTATACTGCCATTCACCTGAGCGTGTCGAGCGCGTTCACGAGTCCTTCACGTTCGCTGGCAATGTTCTGCGACACCCTGAATCATATTTCAGAGTTGTGTAAAGCGATAACCCTTTGTTTATGTGCAACCTGTTTTGACAAGTTTAGCGTCTGAAAATGTTCCAAAAAGGTGGTCGCCCGGTGCTTAGAATTACTTGAATGTCTGTTTAGCGCGTTCGCGTTTCTCCTGCAACGCCTTCTGCCGCATGATCTCCAACTGTTCCTTGTACTCTTCGTACGATCGTCTCGTTCCTTCCAACTCGCGTTCCATCTTCTTCTTCTCTTTCATGAATGCTTCGCGTTCCTAGAAGAACTTTTATTTTGACGGCTTCTCAGACAACTCGTTGCGGGTGTGTCGAACGAAATAGGCGCTGCAGTGTGCGTTATTCAAACGAGGCAAACAAAGGAAAAGCAGATGCGGACAAACTAAATTTGAGAGAGGCACAAACTTTTTGAAGAGCGTCGTTCTCCTGTTCAGTCGCAGCCTTGACGTTGTCAAGATTCTTCAGTTTCGCTTCCAGCTAAATGTCGATAAGTAAAAATTAATTATCGATAAGTAAAAATTAATTACTTGATATTTTTTGCTTGCCAAAGCACTGTGAGCTTACCTCAGCGTGTCGTTTCAGAATCTCCTGCACTTGACCGTCTCTTTCCATAATCTGACGCTCCAGTTCCTCCCTCTGTTTTTCGGCTTTCTCACGTTCCTGAAACGTTTCAGTTTTAATAGTAGGAACGTGATTTAGGCCCACATCTTTCGCAGTTCCGACAAAGGTTTAAATGTGCTTTTTGCACAAGAAATAACCAGAGGTCGAACCTCTTTGGCCACTCTCTCCTTCTCTTCCTTGATCTGAACCTCCATCTCCTCATAGAGCTTCTTAATCTGGAATGCAAATAAATAATTAACGCACGTAAAATTTTGCTCTCCACAAAACACAAAACTTGTCAAAAGAGATTGCATTGAAGGCAATAATGTGGTCACTAACCTGTTCCTCGTGCGACTGTGTTCGCTGATCGATTGCGGTCTCCATTTGAGCGAATTCGTCTTTCTTTTTGCGCAGTTCACGTGAGACCTGGTCATTCAAAATCGGGCAAGTAGCCTTTAATACGATTGTAGTTCTTTTAATCATTGTGAAAGACTTATAGGCTCACCTGCGACAAGAAGCCCTCGAAGTGCGTGAGGACGTCCGGATCATCGTTGCGCAGTTTCGACCACATTTCTTTCACCGTGTCCTGGCTGTGTAAGTTGAATGAATAAGCCGATGTACTGTATCACTTGAACTGAACCATACCTTTGAAGACCTCATGCGTACAACCAGAGAGTTTAGTGTACTTTACACAAAGCCATGATACTGAACTGATGTGTACTACACGGTATAATATCCCGGTTTCGATGTGTTTTTTAAATAAGCAAAAATAATCGGGCAGACTGACGGCCTGTTCGGAATGTGTTTGTACCAGTGGGATCCTATTTGGACATATTTAATCAAAAGTTTACAAAACCAACTCGTGTATGACATCCTTGGCGCCAATTCTGTCCATCAACTCATCAAAGTGTTCCTGTTCCGCCGTCTCATTCTCTTTCGCTCCGTGAAGTTCATCAGCCAAACTGCCAATCTCCGGCTCCGGTCCTTCCGAGTCGAAATCGATCGGGATTTGCAGACCGATGAAGGCACCTGAATGTTTTGCTGTTGAAAGTGGTTATCGGAATTTTCAGCATGCTAAAAAGGTCCTAAAGGCTGAACTACAAGCGAGTGTTGAACCTGGATATATTTCACACAGTCACCGTCCCGACAGACCACTCTCAAATTAACAGTGAGAGCTTGCTGAAGACAAGATGAGACCGCGACAAAAGTGGCAAAAAAAAGTGCCCAGGCATATGTCAATTTTTATTTCCTGATCAGTATAAACAAATATGTATATTTTCGGGTGTTGTGCTCGGATCTATCGGGCCAAGTCCGATAACGAGTCAAACTGATCAGGTCTGAGTCGTAAATTTCTGGCGGCTGCAGCAAATATTTGGGCCCAAAAGAAAGAAATCCTAAACAGGAAAAGCCTAAGCCTGAAAGAGTCATTCGGGGGGGGGGGGGGGGGTACGGTGTACCAACGTACCGAATCCCCGCACAAATTCGTCCATCGTCAAGTACCCATTGTGGTCCTGATCTAAGCTGTCGAACACCTCCTCAAGTTGGTCGGGAGAGAGACCGGGCATCTCATTCTTCAGCCGCTGCATGTCGCGTTTGATTATGAAACCTGCGTATGCGTTATTTGATAAAAGGGCGGGTAGAAACGCCTTGAAATGTGTGTATCGGACAACTTTTCCATGTTTATTCGTATTATTTTATTCATGTTTGTTGGTGTAGTGTTCATCCTAACCGGTATGGTGTGCCACACGTGTCAGCTACGTCATTTATCAGACAGTGAAATTCCCCGAAAAATCGAAAAATCAAGAAAGGGGACCATTTTGAAAAATTTGGAAAGGTGTCACAGAGCCATGCTCTGTTTTTATTCTTCAGGCGTCTACGCTCCTCCTGAGGAGTGATGTGTATAGGTGCTAAAAGACAAATTGATCTCAGAATGCGCAAAATGAACGGTAAAGCGACTGAACAGAAGCCGGTGCACTGCCTGACAGAAAGCATGATCAGAGCTGGCATGATGATGCTAAGCAACATGGTTCATTCCCTATATATTGATGTGCTATGCACAAATAGCAAGCCTGTACTGATCTATGGCGTTTTTTCGGCCAAATCCAGCCTGTAATACCAGGGAGACATGGTTTAGAAAACTGGTCCCAAATTAATGGTAATTTGGGTCCGGGTATTTGGTCGCGCAAAAAATACGGAAGTGCTTAGGGCCCAGGCATCACTTCTGGTCATCTCACCGATTTGGCTCAAAATTGATATCTAGGGGCTTGTTTGGGTGCTGAATCAGAGTTTTCGGGTGAGCTATTGCATAACAGCTCTGACGAGCCCGCTACCGGCCCTTTAATTGTTAAAGATGTCTTATATCGGTCTTATGAATGGTGATACACTGACGAAAAGTAACCGCCGAAACGTATTGGTCAAACAAACCCAAACAAACCCCGGGATACCAATTTTGAGCAAATCGATTAGATGACCTCAAATGGTGCATGAGCCTTTTAAGCACCTTTGTACTTGGTCACGTGACCAAATGGACACCGGATTCGGATACCCCGACCCAAATTAGGTTTTGGAACCACTTTTCATCCAAACAAATTTTCTGACCAGTTTTTCCCTTGGTCCTCCTCCTTTACAGGTTGCCGTTGGCCAAAAACGCCACAGATTTTTCACAGGCCTGTTACATATTTATACCTTTGTCTTCGGCATCGCAAACAGCAAACAGTTCCTTGGCCTTCTCCAGCGCAGCCTGGCCCATTTCCGTGTTGTCTAAGCTGCTTTCTGTTTCCAGCATTTCTGCTATGCGTTTTTCAAACGATGATGAATAATTAATGGATGCTGAAACTTGAGATTTTGCACTTCTGCAAAAAGTGGAAGGAACGACTGCAATATCACACGAACAAATTACGATGACACAGTACCAGCTAGACAAAGTAGGGCCAAGCACATTATGTTTCTCACAAAAAAACTCATAATGTCTGGGTGCAAGAAAACTATTGTGTATCATCTAAATAGTGTATAAAGCAGTTCAATTGTGTAGTAGTATATACCTGCCCATAGTATGTATAGGTGTATAGTACCACAACAACATCAGAAATGAAAAGCCCTGATAGAGACACCAGAACATGCCACAGATGTGGTAGGTATACTCTCTCAGTGTGACGAATCCTATACCAATAAAATATATAATGTTCTTGAAAATAACAAAAAAATGAGAACATTGACCAAAACTAGCTGGCTAAATATCGAATCCGCCGAAAACATACATACCTGTGCAAGCGGCTATGTGAATACAAACTGGCAATACAGCCTTGCTGTTCTGTGCATGTGCAAGCATCCGTTTCAGAAATATACAGTATTTCGGAGAAGCAGAGCAAAAGCAAGCAGGTGTGCACGCATAAAAACGTCAGCGCGATTGTTGCACACTGGGTGGTATGCAATGTTGTTGTGCATTTCGGTAATTGGACCCCGATGCTGTCAAACAAAATTCTCCTGGCATTGGCGTTAATCGCGGTGTGTCTAGAAGCTTTTTCGAAGATGTTTTTTCCTAATTCAGCTTAATATGTGTCCACATGTCTTGTGTGTGAATATCATTATGTTTGGGGTTTCTGCCTTGTAGGGCCGTGAATCCACACACGATATATGTCATAATGCATCGCGCAACACCCATGCATGTCGTTTTATGCGCGCCGCACTAAGGCATCATGGATAAGGTGGATGTACTAAATCATGATGAACTGGTGTACGGGATGGAACTGTCGGTTTGTCTTCCTTACCTGTTGTTTCGTGCTGTGCAGTGCAGAGACAAGACCATCAGCTTGTGTTTATTCGCATGGTATTCGCTGTCCACATGTGGTCGTAACGTAACACATGCTTCAAATTGACAAGAGGCTTGGCTGTGCTTTGTCATATTGTTTGTTGGTACAGTCTGCCGTGGTTATAATCGACCGGTACCGCTAAATTTACATATGATTGTACCGGTATATCATTTTCTGTCACTGTCATCATTCAGTAAAACGAGCAGATTACCTAATCTGATAGCCATCAGTTGTACATCTCAGCGAGCTCTGGGGGAGAGTACATTAATTTAATTGCACTGAATTATAAAAAAAGTTCCATTAGAGTATAAAAACCAAGGCGAAAAGCGAAAAAGGTGGACAAGGAACATAGAGCGTATGAGTAGCAACGGGAATTCCCACCCATTCCTGGTGTTTCAACGCACCACAAAGTTTTGTTGCAGATTAGCCAAGCACATACATAGCAGTCTTGGCCGTTTATTATGAAATGTTGCCCCGAGCAGCCGAAAACAACAAAGTACACACACGCATAAGTCGCCAGAGGCGGGCGGTTATTTTCGTGAAAAAGTGACCACACATCATCTGGCATCGAAGGCCATGTTTTGTCCTTTTTGTGCTGGATGGAGTAACGACGCGTGAATAGATAGTTGTGGACGATTCACACAACGTGGCTGAGCACTTGACACCATGTGACTGGTGACGTGACATTTTGATACCATTTTAGCGCCTTGTTTATCTTCCCAACGCTGGTTTTCAGCACCTGGGCTGCATTTAAAACCAAAATCATGTATCTCACCAGGCGACGTGCATGCATACCCAAAATTTACTTATGATGTTTCATTTTTCTGAATCCGCAATAACAAATGTTTTTTTCAAAATCTTTTTTCCTTCAACGGTCCTTGGCCCAGCTAATGTGGGTGTCCTGAATCGTAAAGCGGGGGCAGTGACGGGGCAATGACGTTGCGTTGCGTGATCGCACACAAACCATGCAGTAAAGAGAATGTTTCAGACCTGCGGCAACGTGGTTCATCTGCTAGATTATTTTTAGCTAAAAATGTTCTGTGAGAATCACAAATAGCACAGTGGTTAAGAGTGACTGAACGTGAAAATCAGGATTGATTGATGAATTCTTATATGGCCATTGTGCGACCAATACCTCCAGCTGTCGCCCATCTGAAATGACAGGCACGACATTATGGTTATTGTGACAATTGTATATATATGTCGTTTCAGTTGACGGGTTGCATTTGTCGTGACAGCTGCGACCTTATAAAACCGGTTTTTCGGGGCAACGCTCACGGGTTCAGGTTCTCACCTACATATGTAGCGTTGCACCTTTGCTGAGCCCGGCTGTGTGTGTCGCCATAATGCTATGCGCTGATATCAGTTCATGTAGACACTGCAATTTTCGCATACGCGCCGCTTGCTGTCTGGCTAATGGGTGGAATTCACAAAACAAAGTCAAGCACACCGTCAAGCCCAACGTCAAAGTTCACCGTCAAACTCAAAGTCACGTGTAAGCTGACAGTGAACGTTCACGAGTTCATCGTCAAATTCAAAGTCAAGCTCAACGTTACGCTCGCACTGGCACAGAACAATGTTTCACTGAAAGACAGTGCTGGGGCTGCACAGCTGTAGTGTGTTGCTGCCACAGCACAGCCAGCGGTAATAATAACGTTGGGTGGAATTTTCGAAACGGTGTAAAGGTGTCAGTTGGGCATAAAGGTCGGTGTAAAGTTCGGTCGAAAGCTCGGTCGGCATAGCTCGGCGTAAACGTGAAACATTGCCTGTTATTAATGTGGATTGTTTCAAGTTTACACCGAGGTCTATCGCACTGAGCTGTCGACCGAGCTTTCCACCGACCTTTACACCTTAGGGCGCCCTTAGTCATAGTGGAAAATGGAAATTGAAATGCAAAAAATATTCTATGTCCAAGTTTTCCATTTCCATTTTCCATTATGACTAAGGGCATATTGGAAAATGGAAATGAAACAAAACATTTTCTGTGTGAAATCTGACCAATCAGCTGCCGAGAATTGAGTGGAACAGAAAATGTTTTTGTCACATGTCAAAACACGGCTGCTGCAGGACATGTTTTATTTCATTTCCATTTTCCAGTATGCCCTTAGTCATATTGGAAAATGGAAATGGAAAACTTGGACATAGATTATTTTTTGTATTTCCATTTCCATTTTCCACTATGACTAAGGGCACCCTAACTGACCTTTATACCGTTTCGAAAATATCACCCGTTGTGAAGAGGCTAGTGTGGTTGGCCAACAGTTTTTTCTATTCCCATTGCACGCCTGACCTTGAAGTTAAAGGGGAACTCGACAGTGAACTTGACGACGAGCTTGACGGTGAACTCGTGAAAGTTTGCCGTCATTTTTCACGTAACTTTGAGTTTGACGGTGAACTTTAACTTTGTTTTGTGAATTTCACCCTATGTATGTACATATGTAACTAGTACAGCTTGCTGGTGTGTACAACACGAAACTTGATACGTTACTATGAGCCTGTGTAGAAGCCTGCAGTGTCGCAACTTGGCCAAATTTAAAACTATAATTCCGTAGTCTGAAAACGATTCCTCAAAGTTCAAGCAATTGTTATGCAGATTCTTTGGCGTTAAATAAAGTGTTGTGCGGCATATGCGTAAACCGAAATTGTCAATCAACTATGCCTACCAAACTGCCAGAACACTTTGGTGGCGAGACAACCGAGAAATTTAAGCGCGTTGAGGCGGCGTTTAAGTAAGTCGTGCCTTTTTACACATCTTTAGTAATCAATTTCGTCCGCGAGTTTAGATCCAAGAATGCTCGTAAGCAGTTCCTGTGTCACGGAACTCTTTTTTTGGTAAACAGCGACCAGGGATTCATGCCCAGATGCCAAGCAGATAAAATCATGTGGCCTTTCTTCACCCGATGGTATGCTTGCGCCACCTAGGCGGCTATACGGTTAGAGCTTGTTTGATGTTGGATACTTGAATGCAGGCAGAATTTCGCAAACGGTTGGGAAGAGGGCGGAGCGGCGTTCGCCGTCTTCCACCAGGGAGCGCTGGCGGTCGATTTGTGGGGCGGATATGCGGACAAGGACAGTAAACGGACGTGGAAAAGCGACACGCTGGCAATGGCCTGGTCGTCCACGAAGGTAGACTCGATTTTTTTGGCCCAAAATTTTTGGACGGGCTTCGCAACGTTCAACGTTTTGATTTTGGTCGTGTTTTGACACATATACATACGTTGGAGCACGACAAAGACCAGCTTAAACACTGTTTCCCTACGTCTATGATGAAAATATTTTCACGCTGGTCAAGGTCAGCGCTTACTGCAAAAAAGTGACGCTAACACTAAGGTCCTTCACTTCAAAGCTTTGTTTAATTTTCAATCGATCCCTTTAATTTCGAGCACAAATACTTGAAACCCTACAACGTAATCCCATCCCATGTCACAGGGCTACTGCGCTCTGGCCATGCTTAAGCTTGTGGACGCTGGCCTATTGAGCTACGAAGACCTTGTGACCAAACATTGGCCGGAATTCGGTCAAAATGGGAAGGACAAAGTGACCATTTTCGAGCTGGTCACGCATATGGTTGGTTACCAGTGTTCGAACGGGATTCATTTTTAATCCCGGGATCGGGATTGAGCTCAAGAAATTGACGGGAGCGGGATCGGGATCGGGATTGACCAGATAGTCCATAAGCAATAGTTTTTATCATTTTATGCATAAAATGCAAGTTAGTGTCACAGACAACCATGAAACATGTTTATCACACATGAATAAACACCCGGAACTCTGATTAAAGCCGATTGAAAATCGAGAATAGCTGATGACGGATAAGTTCAAAGATCATAATTGTAGTCGATGAATGACAAAGCCTTTGACAAAAAGACAGACATTTCACCATTTTCTGGTTTCAAGCAGTATCTTTTGTCATCAAACAAATCAGCTGCACTGGAAAAGAGCTGTTCAGAAAGCACGCTCGTAGTCGAAGCGCTTATTTGTTTGGAAGCTAGACGTGCCAATCGCGGAAACTTTGTCTCATTTGTTGCCCACCATGACAACATTTCCTCGAAACTGAGTCCCTTCGTTCGATGCAACTTTGTGTAACCGTTCAGTTCTAGCTCGACTTGTTCGAGATTGGTGGTGCTTGCTGTTTCATCACGTAAATAACGCAAACGGAGGGTACAACAGCTTAGCGAATTATGTTTGCATAACTTTTTAATTTCTGTTCTCAAAACTTAATCCCGATCCCGGTACTTTTTTTCGGCGGGATCGGGATCGGGATTGACTTTTTCAAAATGACGGGATCGGGATCAGAAAAAAAGGCCCGGATCCCGGGATCGGGTTTCGTACGAACTCTGTTGGTTACTTCGTAGGACAATTGAACACAGCCAGTTTAAATGGGGCCAATGAGCGAAGAAAAAAGCCAATATGAGAAGATCAAACTCGGCTAACAGTTACTGTGTAAGCCCAAGGCTCGTTTCATGACGGTTTGCGTGTCTTGGCTACTTTGACCGAAACTCCTCTTTATTTTACCTACTATTTTGTCAGGCCGGTCTGGCGGTGCCCGGCGAGAAGCTGACGATGGAGCACTTTCAACGATTGGAAGAAGATGGGCAAAGTGTTTGAGGAGCAGAAACCTAACTGGCCGTTGGGTAAGACCACGGGTTCGGTACAACGGCTGAGAGCGCTGGTTCCTGCGCAAAAAACAAAGGTTTTCGCGCTGTTTTTGCGTCGTTCGGAAGGCTGTTCCGGAGATGTTTTGCGGGTACAGGCAATCCATCGGCTCATGGGCGTATTTACACGCACAGCGCGCATGCAGCAACACACGCCATTTTCTAAACAAAACGTACACTTTGGGCGAGTGTCATACTTTAATGACCGCTTTTTAATTTATTCAGTTTTCATTTGCTGCTTGCCACAACACTTCTCTGTGTGTGCGTGTGTGTGTGTGTGTGTGTGTGTGTGTGTGTGTGTGTGTGTGTGTGTGTGTGTGTGTGTGTGTGTGTGTGTGTGTGTGTGTGTGTGTGTGTGTGTGTGTGTGTGTGTGTGTGTGTGTGTGTGTGTGTGTGTGTGTGTGTGTGTGTGTGTGTGTGTGTGTGTGTGTGTGTGTGTGTGATGCGGTATGGTTGAAGTCTGCAAGGCGTGGCTGGTTTGCCTTCAACGCGGATTGTTTGGTCAGAATTACGCCTGATTAAACTGAACCTACACAGTTTGCCAACCTCGCGCTGTGCCGATCCCATTAGCAGCACCAATTTCCACGGCGTGCCATTCGGGAGCGTTCAGCTCATTAACTTTAGGCTTAAAGGGGAAAATTACCTTTTTTCTAAATTTTTCATAAAAGACAAATTTAACCAAGAAAAACTCACATCCGTGAAAAAGTCGAATCCCTCAAAGCAGCTGCTTGCCTGATTGGTCAAGGCGGGCATTTGCCCGGTGAACAGTTTGAAGAGGGTGGGTCTCACTGCTTTGCACGTCATGTGGTACATCATGTCACCGGTACCTGCGAAGCAAACCAAGACAAGCACGATTGTCAAAATTTTTGCAAACATAACGAAAGTTCTCACCAGCTGTCTTCATTCGAGCGAATCGGTAGTCAAGGGCCATTGGCAAGCCGAGGTAGAACTCTTCAGGGCCTGCGCAAGCGCGAACAATGTAACTTTGATAGCGTGAAACTCAGTAAAGGATATAGGGGTTATTTGGCGGCTTGAACTTGGATTACTATTCTAATGTTAATCGCACAAAGACTTCATGATGAGAATTGGTCAAATTTTTTCCTGAATCGTAAAACGGAAACGTGACGGGGCAGTGACGTTGCGTTGCGCGATCACACACAAACCGTACAGTCCACAAAATATTTCAGACTCGCAGCAACGTGGGTGCTCTCCTATATTATTTTCAGCTGAAAATGTTTTGTGAGAATCACAAATGGCCCACTGGTTAAGAGTGACTGAACGTGAAAATCAGGATTGATTTGATGAATTCTTATATGGTCATTGTGCGACCAACATCAACGTGCGACCCAAACATGGTGACCCACTTATTTACCAGTTGATCTGATCAGTTCATCCTGAATGTATTGTCCGAGACTGCGATGTTTCGGGTCGACCCTTCGCACGATTTGGTCGATCGGGAAACCGTACGTCAGCGAATGATAGCCGAATGTTTCTTTGTCTGAAATCGCACGTCAAGTTCATGAATTGAATGGTGCACGGCAATCTTGCTTCGCCAGACACTTGAACCGTGCGGCGGTGGAAAAAACAGCGGGCGGGGTAAACACAGCGGTTTCAGCCTAAGCCTAAGCCTAAGCCTAATCCCAAGTATAGGCTTAAGCACAAGCGTAATAACACATAAGCGTAAAAAACAGCGGCCGCTGTATTTTCCACCGCCGTTTAGTGCGTATACCGCATTGACGCAGCACACACTTGTTGCGTGTACTGTACTTCATGCATTTGCACACCTTGTATAGGCAATCCGCCAGCTCATGGCACTCAACACATACAGGCGGCACGCAACATTACTGCCATCAATGAATGCCTCTATTCTCTGCGCAGTCATGAGTTGAAACATCCCCAAATTTTGCAACAGTGCAGAGAAGTGTTGTGGCAAGCAGCAAATGAAAACTGAATAAATTAAAAAGCGGTCATCAAAGTATGACACTCGCCCAAAGTGTACGTTTTGTTTAGAAAATGGCGTGTGCTGCTGCATGCGCGCTGTGCGTGTAAGAATGGCATGAGCCGATGGATTGCCTGTACCCGCAAAACATCTCCGCAACAGCCTTCCGAACGACGCAAAAACAGCGCGAAAACCTTTGTTTTCTGCGCAGGAACCAGCGCTCTCAGCCGTTGTACCGAACCCGTGGTCTTACCCAACGGCCAGTTAGGTTTCTGCTCCTCAAACACTTTGCCCATCTTCTTCCAATCGTGAAAGTGCTCCATCGTCAGCTTCTCGCCGGGCACTGCCAGACCGGCCTGACAAAATAGTAGGTAAAATAAAGGTCAAAGTAGCCAAGACACGCAAACCGTCATGAAACGAGCCTTGGGCTTACACAGTAACTGTTAGCCGAGTTTGATCTTGTCATATTGGCTTTTTTCTTCGCTCATTGGCCCCGCATTTAAACTGGCTGTGTTCAATTGTCCTACGAAGTAACCAACAGAGTTCGGACGGGAACCCGATCCCGGGATCCCGGGCCCTTTTTCTGATCCCGATCCCGTCATTTTGAAAGAGTCAATCCCGATCCCGATCCCGCCGAAAAAAGTACCGGGAGCGGGATTAAGTTTTGAGAACAGAAATTAAAAAGTTATGCAATCACAATTCGCCAAGCTGTTGTACCCTCCGTTTGCGTTATTTGCGTAACGAAACAGCAAGCACCACCAACCTCGAGCAAGTCGAGCTAGAACTGAACGGTTACACAAAGTTGCATAGAACGAAGGACTCAGTTTAGAGGAAATGTTGTCATGGTGGGCAACAAATGAGACAAAGTTTCCGCGATTGGCACGTCTAGCTCCCAAACAAATAAGCGCTTCGACTACGAGCGTGCTTTCTGAACAGCTCTTTTCCAGTGCAGCTGATTTGTTTGCTGACAAAAGATACTGCTTGAAACCAGAAAATGGTGAAATGCATGTCTTTTTGTCAAAGGCTTTGTCATTCATCGACTACAAGTATGATCTTTGAACTTATCCGTCATCAGCTATTCTCGATTTTCAATCGGCTTTAATCAGAGTTCCGGGTGTTTATCCATGTGTGATAAACATGTTTCGTGGTTGTCTGTGACACTAACTTGCATTTTATGCATAAAATGATAAAAACTATTGCTTATAGACTATCTGGTCAATCCCAATCCCGATCCCGATCCCGCTCCCGACAATTTCTTGATCTCAATCCCGATCCCGGGATTAAAAATGAATCCCGTTCGAACACTGGTAACCAACCATATGCGTGACCAGCTCGAAAATGGTCACTTTGTCCTTCCCATTTTGACCGAATTCCGGCCAATGCTTGGTCACAAGGTCTTCGTAGCTCAATAGGCCATCGTTCGCAAGCTTAAGCATGGCCAGAGCGCAGTAGCCCTGTGACATGGGACGGGATTACGTTGTCGGGTTTCAAGTATTGTACTCGAAATTAAAGGGATCGATTGAAAATTAAACAAAGCTTTGAAGGACCTTTGTGTTCGAGTCACTTTTTTGCAGTAAGCGCTGACCTTGACCAGCGTGAAAATATTTTCATCATAGACGTAGGGAACTAGTGTTCACGCTGGTCATTGTCGTGCTCCAACGTATGTATATGTGTCAAAACACGACCAAAATCAAAACGTTGAACGTTGCGAAGCCCGTCCAAAAATTTTGGGCCAAAAAAATCGAGTCTACCTTCGTGGACGACCAGGCCATTGCCAGCGTGTCGCTTTTCCACGTCCGTTTACTGTCCTTGTCCGCATATCCGCCCCACAAATCGGCCACCAGTGCTCCCTGGTGGAAGACGGCGAACGCCGCTCCGCCCTCTTCCCAACCGTTTGCGAAATTCTGCCTGCATTCAAGTATCCAACATCAAACAAGCTCTAACCGTATAGCCGCCTAGGTGGCGCAAGCATACCATCGGGTGAAGAACAGCCACATGATTTTACCTGCTTGGCATCTGGGCATGAATCCCTGGTCGCTGTTTATCAAAAAAAGTCTTCTGTGACACAGGAACTGCTTACGAGCATTCCTGGTTCTAAACTCGCGGACGAAATTGATTACTAAAGATGTGTAAAAAGGCACGACTTACTTAAACGCCGCCTCAACGCGCTTAAATTTCTCGGTTGTCTCGCCACCAAAGCAGGGTTGAAAAAAAAAATTTTTTTATTAACGAGATTTTTTTTTTAAAAAAAAAAAATTTTTTTTTTATTTTTTTTTTGACGAAAATTTTTTTTATTAGAAAAAGTGTTGCAAACGACGTTTCAGCATAAATGAAATCGATACAACATACTTTTCAAAAATTGAAAAATTTTCGTCTGAGACCCAACTTGTGTGGTGACACCCGTTAGTATTGTGCAGATTCTATGGTCTCCGACCAGTCTGAGGTTGATGTTGACTAACGATGTTACTCTAATGTATTGTAGCATGCAGTACAACGTATTTTAATGCATCCAATGCCGTATATCTGGTATACGACCATCAAAATATCGATTACAGCCCAGATCTTGCGTGTCAGATCGACTTTGCGCGCCCGGTTTTGCACCAGACTTGCATATATACATGTGTAGTAGCATGCAGTAGTACGTTATCGGTGCCACATCACTATAAAAGACCAGCCCCGCGCATCCCTGTACGGTTTTGGGGACAATACAGGGCGCCGCAGGCGCGATTTTGGAAAAATTGTCCCGTCCACAGGAAAAAAGTGCCAATTTCTGGCCTCGAAAAAGGCCATTTTTGGACATTTCAGCCCTTTTTGGGCAACTTTTTTTTATTAAAAAAAAAAGCAAAATCTGAGTTTCAAAAAAAAAAATTTTTTTTTTAAAAAAAAAATTTTTTAATTAACCACTTTTTTTTTTTGAAACAACCCTGCACCAAAGTGTTCCGGCAGTTTGGTAGGCATAGTTGATTGACAAATTCGCTTTGCGCATATGCCGCACAACACTTTATTTAGCGCCAAAGAATCTGCATAAACAATTGCTTGAACTTTGAGGAATCGTTTTCAGACTACGGAATTATAGTTTTAAATTTGGTCAAGTTGCGACACTGCAGGCTTCTACACACGCTCATAGTAACGTACGTATCAAGTTTCGTGTTGTACACATCAGCAAGCTGTACTAGTTACACGTAGCGTGAAATTCACAAAACAAAGTAAAAGTTCACCGTCTTAACTCAAAGTTACGTGAAAAATGGCGGCAAACTTTCACGAGTTCACTGTCAAGTTCACCGTTAAGTTCAACGTCAGGCGTGCAATGGGAATGGAAAAAACTGTTGGCCAACCAAACTAGCCTCTTCACAACGTTATGCTTACAGCGCTGGCTATGCTGTGGCAGCAACAGCAACACACTCCAGTCCAGCCACGAACTCATGAGACGGACTTATTTTAAAGTTGACTTGTACGGATTCAATAATGTTTCGGTTCCACATACTTCGGAAATGAAAGAAAGAGAAACAGGAATGTATTTTTTAAAAACACGCTCTCCACCTCGGTGCGTAAATTCCCTTTTGACTCCCAAAACGTTTGTGTGTTGAAAAACGTTGCTGTTCGCGTAAGCACGCAACAAATTGAGGTCAGCCAGCTGGAATTTGTCATCATCTCTCTCCAGTGTAGTTCCTGGGGGGAGGGGGACCCCCCTAAGGTACACTAATTTCCCCGACCAAGGTACACTAGTACACTAATTTCCCCAATTTTTGCCTAAAATGACCTTTTTAGGCCTAAAATAGGCATTTTTAGGCCTAAAATGTGTGTTTTTAGGTCAATGTTCTCAAAAGTCGCCAAAATACCCTTTTTATGAAGAATTTTTTCCAAAAAGGGGTAAAAATAGGTCAAATTTTCTACCTCAAAAAGTGACTTTTTCCTGATTTTGGGTCTTCCCCCCCCCTTCCCCCCAGGGAGGTACACTAATTTCCCCTCCGAAAAAAGTAGGGAGGTACACTAATTTCCCCGCCGGACCAGGAACTACACTGTCTCTCTCGGCCCAACCTCTTTCTTTTGCTTGCAAAAACCCGTGCAATCGGTGCGTTATTGAATTTGGCCAAACAGGCTTTAAAAAGAATCGTCTCACGAGCTCGTGGTTGGATTATACAGCTGTGCAGCCCCAGCACTGTCTTTCAGTGAAACATTGTTCTGTGCCAGTGCGAGCGTAACGTTGAGCTTGACTTTGAATTTGACGATGAGCTCGTGAACGTTCACTGTCAGCTTACACGTGACTTTAAGTTTGACGGTGAACTTTGACGTTGGGCTTGACGGTGTGCTTGACTTTGTTTTGTGAATTCCACCCATTAGCCAGACAGCAAGCGGCGCGTATGCGAAAATTGCAGTGTCTACATGAACTGATATCAGCGCATAGCATTATGGCGACACACACAGCCGGGCTCAGCAAAGGTGCAACGCTACATATGTAGGTGAGAACCTGAACCCGTGAGCGTTGCCCCGAAAAACCGGTTTTATAAGGTCGCAGCTGTCACGACAAATGCAACCCGTCAACTGAAACGACATATATATACAATTGTCACAATAACCATAATGTCGTGCCTGTCATTTCAGATGGGCGACAGCTGGAGGTATTGGTCGCACAATGGCCATATAAGAATTCATCAATCAATCCTGATTTTCACGTTCAGTCACTCTTAACCACTGTGCTATTTGTGATTCTCACAGAACATTTTTAGCTAAAAAATAATCTAGAGATGAACCACGCAACTACCACTCACGGAGCGCAACTCCAATCAGGCAGCGACCACACGATCGCCGAACATAGGATCACATCAATCAGGCAAGGCCAGAGCATGCCACATCAAGCACGATTCGAAAGAACATTCGACATCAAGCACGCCTACATACAGCGAACAAAACAACAACCACGACATACAGCCAAGATAACTCTCGCATGGCACGCTTGCCGAAAAACACCACTATCATCGTCTTATATGACCTAGCAAATCGCATCATAACATGCAACAAACTCACGAGACCACACGAAAACAGCCCAACGAAACGCTCGAATAAAGCGAACCCACGATACTATAGCGCAGATTATATTACAAATATTAAACCCTCTTCAGCAAAGCGTAGACCTGAACAGGAACCTACACGAGATTCCAGTTCCAGCACCACAACAGCCAGTCAACGCGCGCCAGGCGCGCCAACCGGACAACGCATCCGAACGGCCCATCGCACGAACCACGCACATAACACGACTCGAATCCATGATACCCCCTTTGACACCATAAACATATTCGGGGGAGTCATTATCTGAATTACCGATGCGAGTATTCTATCTACATTCTGCTCCTTGATATGCCACTTTCTTCTAAAGAGGAGGAGAAAACATTCAGTTCGCATCAGATCATGAGATTCTAGCATTAGTTCCCATCTTACACCATAGCGACCGCAGCTCTGGCTTTAAACAATCCCCTCTTCCCCCTTTCAACTTCCGCAAGCTCGTCTTCCGGCGTCCGCTCCCTCGACTCACTCAGATCACCTACAACCCGTATTTCCGCCACCACGACGACAAACCACACCAACCACTCCCGGCTCTCTTTCCTTACAAGACAAGCATACACCAACAAGAGAGCAACGCAAGACACCACACAACCGCAACGACAACCTCACAAACCACCAACACACGAACACCAAAGAAGCACACAGACTTTCCCGGAGAAATACCATCACAAGTCAAATAACGAGAAAGAACCAAGGACTATTTCAATCTCAGAGCAAATCCAAAAATCAATTCACCCCCGACAATTCTCAAAAAAATCAGCAATCTTCATCCAAAACGAGCTGCAAGTTTGAATGACCACCACTCGTTGAGATGCATAAAGGCCCACGTTGCTGCAAGTTTCTGAAATCAGAAGCAAACACCAACCCACCTCACACAAAAAAACAACACCAACACAACACAACAACGCACCAAAACAACTCACAGCTCATGTTTCCTTGTCGTTTACTGTACTCATGGTTTGTGTGCGATCAGCTCGCTAACGCCCAAACACCAAAACCAAACCCCAACGTCATTGCCCCGTCATCGTTCTGCCCCCGCTTTCCCACGCCCGCCCCCCCCCCAGCGCACCAAACACCCCCCACGATTCAGGAAAAAAATTTGACCAAGTTCTCTCTTCTCATAAAAGTCATTGTGCGATACTACCAATAAAGTACAACTGAATAGGATTGTGATAATTTTATATGCATTTCGACCAATACCCCACTGCGCCCATCAAAGACAAACGTTTAAAATATGGTTATTGTGACAAACCAACGGCATCTGCCTGACAGCTGCACCATAAAACCGTTTTTGGGGCACGCTCACGGTTGGTTCTCCATATGTGCTGCCCTCTGAGCCCGCGCCCAACCAATGATCGTTCATGTAGACATGCAATTTCGCATTACGCATGCCTCCTGCTTTCTACCAATGGGTGGAATTCAAATTCACAGTCTAGCACCCTCAGCCGTCCGGGTGAACTTTCACGAACTCATTGCGTGCAATTCAAAGTCACGCTCACGAACAGCTCGCACGGCAGATAAGGCACGAAAGACAGGCGGGGCGCACAGCCGCAGAACAACCACCAGCTCGGCGAGACGATTTTAAGCCTGTTTGCCAAATTCAACACACCACCGATTTGACGGAGTTTTTGCAGCAAGGAGGTTCCGGGAGACATGTAGTTCCTGGTCCGGCGGGGAAAAAACCAGCTACCTCCTGACTTTTTTCGAGTTGTGTACTGGGGGGGGGGGGGGCTGGGTTTTTGGGGTTTGTTTTTTCTGGTGGGGGCGAGAGCGTGAACACATTTTTAAAAACCTATTTTAGGCCTAAACATTCATTTTAGGCAATTGGGGTTTCTCTCCTTTCGGTTTCATTTTCAGGGGGCCCCCTCCCCCCAGGAACTACCTGGAGAGTATATGTGCAATTCGCTGGCTGCCTCTTTGTTGCGTGCTTAGCGAACCACGTTTTCACACAAAATTTTGGGAGTCAAAGGGAATTTACGCCCGATTGAACAAAAATTCCAAACATTCCGTACAAGTCAACTTTAAAAATAAGTCCGTCTCATGAGTTCGTGGCTGGACTGGAGTGTGTTGCTGTTGCTGCCACAGCATAGCCAGCGCTGTAAGCATAACGTTGTGAAGAGGCTAGTTTGGTTGGCCAACAGCTTTTTCCATTCCCATTGCACGCCTGACGTTGAACTTAACGGTGAACTTGACAGTGAACTCGTGAAAGTTTGCCGCCATTTTTCACGTAACTTTGAGTTAAGACGGTGAACTTTTACTTTGTTTTGTGAATTTCACGCTACGTGTAACTAGTACAGCTTGCTGATGTGTACAACACGAAACTTGATACGTACGTTACTATGAGCGTGTGCAGAAGCCTGCAGTGTCGCAACTTGACCAAAATTTAAAACTATAATTCCGTAGTCTGAAAACGATTCCTCAAAGTTCAAGCAATTGTTTATGCAGATTCTTTGGCGCTAAATAAAGTGTTGTGCGGCATATGCGCAAAGCGAATTTGTCAATCAACTATGCCTACCAAACTGCCGGAACACTTTGGTGCAGGGTTGTTTCAAAAAAAAAAGTGGTTAATTAAAAATTTTTTTTTTTAAAAAAAAAATTTTTTTTTTTGAAACTCAGATTTTGCTTTTTTTTTTAATAAAAAAAAGTTGCCCAAAAAGGGCTGAAATGTGCAAAAATGGCCTTTTTTCGAGGCCAGAAATTGGCACTTTTTTCCTGTGGACGGGACAATTTTTCCAAAATCGCGCCTGCGGCGCCCTGTATTGTCCCCAAAACCGTACAGGGATGCGCGGGGCTGGTCTTTTATAGTGATGTGGCACCGATAACGTACTACTGCATGCTACTACACATGTATATATGCAAGTCTGGTGCAAAACCGGGCGCGCAAAGTCGATCTGACACGCAAGATCTGGGCTGTAATCGATATTTTGATGGTCGTATACCAGATATACGGCATTGGATGCATTAAAATACGTTGTACTGCATGCTACAATACATTAGAGTAACATCGTTAGTCAACATCAACCTCAGACTGGTCGGAGACCATAGAATCTGCACAATACTAACGGGTGTCACCACACAAGTTGGGTCTCAGACGAAAATTTTTCAATTTTTGAAAAGTATGTTGTATCGATTTCATTTATGCTGAAACGTCGTTTGCAACACTTTTTCTAATAAAAAAAATTTTCGTCAAAAAAAAAATCAAAAAAAAATTTTTTTTTTTTAAAAAAAAAAGCTCGTTAATAAAAAAATTTTTTTTTTCAACCCTGCTTTGGTGGCGAGACAACCGAGAAATTTAAGCGCGTTGAGGCGGCGTTTAAGTAAGTCGTGCCTTTTTACACATCTTTAGTAATCAATTTCGTCCGCGAGTTTAGAACCAGGAATGCTCGTAAGCAGTTCCTGTGTCACAGAAGACTTTTTTTGATAAACAGCGACCAGGGATTCATGCCCAGATGCCAAGCAGGTAAAATCATGTGGCTGTTCTTCACCCGATGGTATGCTTGCGCCACCTAGGCGGCTATACGGTTAGAGCTTGTTTGATGTTGGATACTTGAATGCAGGCAGAATTTCGCAAACGGTTGGGAAGAGGGCGGAGCGGCGTTCGCCGTCTTCCACCAGGGAGCACTGGTGGCCGATTTGTGGGGCGGATATGCGGACAAGGACAGTAAACGGACGTGGAAAAGGGACACGCTGGCAATGGCCTGGTCGTCCACGAAGGTAGACTCGATTTTTTTGGCCCAAAATTTTTGGACGGGCTTCGCAACGTTCAACGTTTTGATTTTGGTCGTGTTTTGACACATATACATACGTTGGAGCACGACAATGACCAGCGTGAACACTAGTTCCCTACGTCTATGATGAAAATATTTTCACGCTGGTCAAGGTCAGCGCTTACTGCAAAAAAGTGACTCGAACACAAAGGTCCTTCAAAGCTTTGTTTAATTTTCAATCGATCCCTTTAATTTCGAGTACAATACTTGAAACCCGACAACGTAATCCCGTCCCCCATGTCACAGGGCTACTGCGCTCTGGCCATGCTCAAGCTTGCGAACGATGGCCTATTGAGCTACGAAGACCTTGTGACCAAGCATTGGCCGGAATTCGGTCAAAATGGGAAGGACAAAGTGACCATTTTCGAGCTGGTCACGCATATGGTTGGTTACCAGTGTTCGAACGGGATTCATTTTTAATCCCGGGATATGTATTGAGATCATGAAATTGTCGGGAGCGGTATCGGGATCGGGATTGGGATTGACCGTATAGTCTATAAGCAATAGTTTTTATCATTTTATGCATAAAATGCAAGTTAGTGTCACAGACAACCACGAAACATGTTTATCACACATGGATAAACACCCGGAACTCTCATTAAAGCCGATTGAAAATCGAGAATAGCTGATGACGGATAAGTTCAAAGATCATACTTGTAGTCGATGAATGACAAAGCCTTTGACAAAAAGACATGCATTTCACCATTTTCTGGTTTCAAGCAGTATCTTTTGTCAGCAAACAAATCAGCTGCACTGGAAAAGAGCTGTTCAGAAAGCACGCTCGTAGTCGAAGCGCTTATTTGTTTTGGAGCTAGACGTGCCAATCGCGGAAACTTTGTCTCATTTGTTGCCCACCATGACAACATTTCCTCTAAACTGAGTCCTTCGTTCTATGCAACTTTGTGTAACCGTTCAGTTTGAGCCCGACTTGCTCGAGGTTGGTGGTGCCCTGCTGTTTCGTTACGCAAATAACGCAAACGGAGGGAACAACAGCTTGGCGAATTGTGATTGCATAACTTTTTAATTTCTGTTCTCAAAACTTAACCCCGCTCCCGGTACTTTTTTCGGCGGGATCGGGATCGGGATTGACTCTTTCAAAATGACGGGATCGGGATCAGAAAAAAGGCCCGGGATCCCGGGAATCGGGTTCCCGTCCGAACCGTTGGATGCTTGATCAGGTCACAACGTTTCAACATGTGCTGGGCCAGATGGTGGATCGATTTGAATCCAAACAGCATTTTTGATTTTGTTGGGCCGCTTTTGACTGCCAAGTCCTCTGCACTACAGCAACCCGCTACAGCAGCAACTACAGCAGCCATCAGCGTCAGCGCACAAATCACGCACAGCGCAACCACTATCGTCGGTGGACGCATGATTTTTTGGCTGGTTGAATTATGCAGTATACAGTACCTGAAGTATAATTCACCGCTCAGCGGCGTCACCGGGCCAGAGCTGTGCTACAAAAACCGGTGATGAAATCCCTGCGCATGTTGGGTATTGGTCGCACAATGACCATATAAGAATTCATCAAACCAATCCTGATTTTCACGTTCAGTCACTCTTAAACTACTGTGCTACTTGTGATTCTCGCAAAACATTTTCATCTGAAAATAATCCAGCAGAGCACCCACGTTGCTGCGGGTCTGAAACATTTTGGTGACTGCATTCTTTGTGTGTGATTGTGCAATGCAACGTCATTGCCCCGTCACTTTCCTGCTTTACGATTCAGGAAAAAAAAGTTGACCAATTCTTATAAAGTCATTGTGCGTCCAATACATAGGTAACTTACCTCGTTGGGCCCAAAGTAGATGACTAAAGCAAAGTTTAAAGGCTGGAAAATGGATTTCAGTAACGGTGTAACTTTGATCGGTGGTATCGAATCCGTTTGGTCCAGCTGGCCCTGGGTCAAGACAAGATCACGTGACCAAGTGGACACCGAGGCTAGATTATGGACAAGAAATATGGTTAAAGCCAGGGTGCAGTAGCCGTTTTTTTCAGAAATCAGCACCTTCTTTTTCGACGTATTAAAATATTCATCCCGATGATCATCCCTCCAAGAGAAACTGTTCAAAAACGGCTGTTTTGCATCTAAAATGGTCTGAAAGCATAACTTCCTTTTTGTTCGCAAAATAGACATGGGTGAGCTACATTTTTTCTGATAATCAGGCAGCTGTGGTTTGGAAAAATGGTTTTCATAACAAGATGGAGTAGCGCTCGAATATCGGGACAGAAAGGTCATTTGTCGTGTGAGGTTCAAAAAACCCTACTTGCGATTCTAAGACTATGTAGTTCTGGAACGAACTTGTTTGTACACTGTTCGCCCCTGCACCCCAACGTATACCGACGTGACATCTGTGTTCGAAAAGGAGTCCCCGATCTGTCGGGGACCCACCGGCTGACCAGGCGCACAAGGTGACCATCTGCCCGGATCAGCCAAATAGTGAAACATTTTAGGTGGTCGGAATGAATAAGAGCGCGTAATTGTTGGGCGACAAGAAATGTTTGTTTCGCTATTCGTATATACGGGCAGATGGTCACGTTGTGCGCCTGGTCGTCGGCGTCCACCGTCCGATCGGAACCCCTTTTGGAGACTGATGTCAATTCGGTATACGTTGAGTTGGACAATACGAACAGTGTACAAACAAGTTCGTTCCAGAACTGGTCTGAAAATTTATGGCCGCCTTTACTGAAGTTCACGCGAGAAATGACCTTTCTGCTCCGAGATATTCAAGTGCGCTACCGTATCCATCCATTGAAAACCATAACAAACCACAGCTGTCTGATTATCAGGAAAAATGTAACTACACCAGTGTCGATTTTGCGAACAAAGAGGAGCCTTTCGGCGACCATTTCAGATATCTAAACGGCATTTTCTGAAAGGGGCTTTTTCTTGAAGAAATGATCATTGGGATGTCTATTTTATATTTGCATCATAAAAAAGAAGGTGCTGGCTTTTGAAAAAACGGTTATTGCACCCCCTTTAAAGACATATTCTCAATGACGTGAGTGGTTCACTATGAGGAGGGTATACTTGTATGAGCTGATGTCGTTGGGTTTATCTTTGGTGTGTTTATTCTTGTGGAAAACTCTACACGTATACTATTGCAAGTACACTTGCAGCTAGCTGATTGGGAAATGAAGCTCATAAATAAGTTACATCCTTTCAGACACGATTCACGCATAAAATGAATAAAATACACAGATGGCACGGAACAATAAAATACCGGCGTAAAAGTGTAGTGTCATCAGGAACAAAGTGTTCAAACGGGATCCCGATTCCAGTCGCGACGAAAGAAAGGATTCATTTTATATTTCACGAAATACACAAGCCCGAATTGCACTGCAACTGAACATAAGCAACGTAAGATCACACATTATAAGCATTCACAAGCTGTTATCAGTCATGTGAGTGTTCTAAGCTCACATGGTGCCTAGTCACAAGATTAGCCTACACAAAAGTGTCACAACATCCTCCCCGCCTCATATTGAGACTCAGACAAAACTGAATATTTTCTGCACGTCTCAAAATGAATATTTCCAAAAATAGCGAATATGCATTCAATAATCACAATTATTGTCTACCCAACCAGTTCAGATGCCTTGAAATACCACAGGCTCTCAACGGATCCAGCTGTGGCACTCCAAACTGTCTTTGGCCTCGGCCTGGTGCACGAATCCCAATCGGCCCAGTACCCTCTACCGCAGACAGCGTGTCGGCTTGATATCTGATGCACAAGTCCACAGTGCAGAGCAGATTTACATGTAGCTGGTGCCAGGGTTGGGCAAAAAAAAACGAGGGCTTTTTTTTTTAAAAAAACGACGTTTTTTTTAAAACGCCTGGGTCACTTTTCGTTTTTTTAAACCCTGAATTTCCTTGATTTTCCCTGATTTTTCAGGGAAAGTACCCTGATTATCAAGGAAAATCAATTTTTTGTCCCATTTTTTTCAAAAAATTTTCGACCAATTTTTACTTTGTCGAGATACGTCGATATACGGAGTTTGACTTTCAGTGATGACCCCGGCCAAAGTTGATCCCACGACGCGGGTCTGATATGGGATCTTAGCAACTCGCTTGAAAAGGGTTGAAACCCGTTTATTTTGCCTCAGAACACATAGAATTACTTCATTTAACCACGTTTTCTTCCCAACATGAGCGTTTTCCAATTTTTTTGGGGGCATATTTTGGTCATCTGGGCGTTTTAAAAAAAACGTTTTTTTTTAAAAAAAACGTTTTTTTAAAAAAAACGATTTTTTGAAAAAAAAAACGTTTTTTGCCCAACCCTGGCTGGTGCACGCCCATGGTGCAGAGCAGCCAGTTTCGACCATTCCATTTGAACATTTGCCAGGTGCGCTTCGTGCGCTTGATTTCTGGTGGGCGACATCGCGGGGTTTCGATTCGACCATCGATTTCGTTGCTGTTCGTTGCGTTGACATCACTCGACTGTTATTGACCGGTTGTAGCATCCAATTAACTATTGAGATGAAGATGAGAGAGAGGCTCGTTGTCGATTGGTAGACCAGTGTTGGAGTGTTGTACTGGAGGTGAGACGGCCCTCCAGGAATTGCAGGCAGGGGACACGATCATTCCTCCCCCTCTCGACCAGCCATTGACGACGTCCCAATCACGATTCGATCAATTTTGCGCGACAGTTCAATGTTGAAATTCAATTTTAGGCCAAATTTTCAGAAGCACGTTACAAAATGTGTTTTTTTCAAACTGCACTTCAGGCAGTATAAATTTGTGTGTCAGACCGCGGACCAGACCGCATAACAAGCGGCTGCACCGCCCGTCTGCGAAAGCAGGTCGAAACGGGCAACAAAAAAGCACATTGCTGCACAATTCACATTCGTCCGGGCACATTTCCCCGCGCTGCGACTTTTCCTCGTGTTGCGGTGCCTGGACTTTCCTCACGTCTTCTGTCAAACTGGGACACTTCCTCGCGTGCCCCACGTTGCCAAGGGTGGTAACCAAGATGAGGGTGCAACATGATTGAGCGAATGTTGTGCGCGCATCACAAGGGACTAAGGACGCCCTTAGTCATAGTGGAAAATGGAAATGAAAAAATATTCCATGTCCAAGTTTTCCATTTCCATAACATGACTAAGGGCATACTGGAAAATGGAAAATACATAGAAATCAAACAAAACATTTTCTGTGTAAAATCTGACCAATCAGCGGCCGAGAATTGAGCGGAACAGAAAATGTTTTTGTCACTTGTCAAAACATGACTGCTGCAGAAAATACCTTATTTCATTTCCGTTTTCCATTTTCCAGTATGCCCTTGGTCATATTGGAAAATGGAAATAGAAAACTTGGACATAAAATATTTTTCCATTTCCATTCTCCACTATGACTAAGGGCTCCCTAACAAAGACAGATTTTGGTACTTGTGCGTTTGGTGGATCCACTGTATTCAGTTAGTTCTTCCAAAGCATACATGTTGAATTAGTGACTCGGTTAGTGCTTAAGCGTGACTCAGTTGGAGGCGTGCGAAGTACAGCCCTTCAAATGAGGCGTGCGAAAGACAAATTGCGTCAAATGTGGCGTGCGACGTACGGTGAGGCGTGCGAAAAGACAACCGACACAAAATGAGGCGTGCGACGTACAGTGAGGCGTGCGAAAGACATCCGACGTCAAATGTGGCGTGCGAAAGACATCCGACGCCAAATGAGGCGTGCGAAAGACATCAGGCGTAAGATGAGGCGCGCAAAAGACGTATGACATCAATTGAGGCGTGCGAAAGACACACCCACTTCAAATGAGGTGTGCCAAGTTCATTCGTGTATTATGTACCACTGACATGTGCAGTGGCTTGTACCATGCTGATATATGATGCGGCGTACCAAGTACGTTTAGAATGAGGCGTGCGAAGTACATCGGACGTCAAATGAGGCGTGCGAAGATCGGATTTTCGAAACTCGCTTGTAAAGGCTCGTAGAGCGAATCTGAAATCAGTTCTGGAATCGATTCATTTTTGCGTGGTTTATACTTTTTTAATTAATTGAAGTCCTTAATTAATTCCGGAATTTAATTCGGAATCAAAAAATCACCGATCGATCGATCACCGCCGATCCGGATCAGCGACCGTTGCTTGCGGTGCTGCTCTTATATATGCTTGGCGAAACATTTTTGCCCGTCAGTGCCCCAGTGTGTTGGCGACTTTTAGAGTGAAAATCCTCGATTGGGCTGCAGAATACCGTTCAAAACTTGCTATGAACATAAACAACAACATATATTGTGCTTGCGAAATACACTTGCGGCGCGCAATGTACAGTGAGACAAAAACGACAAAAGTATGCGATGTAACATTTGTTTTGTGCCTCGCACGCCTCAATGTACATTGCACGCTTCAACTCGCATGTTTGTGGACGTCCACGGCGATGTTTAGACTGTGTTCTGACAACTGATCGAACTTCAGCAGACTAAAATTCTCCAATACACAAGTGCACTGACGGGCAAAAATGTTTCGCCAAATGCATATATAAGAACAGCACCGCAAGCAACGGTCGCTGATCCGGATCGGCGGTGACCGATCGATCGGTGATTTTTTCGATTCCGAATTAAATTCCGGAGTCAATTAAGGACTTCAATTAATTTAAAAAAGTATAAACCACGCAAAAATGAATCGAGTCCAGAACTGATTTCAGAATCGCTCCACGAGCCTTTACAAGCGAGTTTCGAAAATCCGAACTTCGCACGCCTCATTTGACGTCCGATGTACTTCGCACGCCTCAATCTAAACGTATAGTCCAACCACGTGCTCATGAGACGACTCTTTTTATAGCTTGCTTGGCCAGATTGAAAAACACGCCAGTTACACGTGTTTTCGCAAAGACAAAAGAAAGATTGGGCCGAGGACATGATGACGAGTTCCAAGCTGGCTGACCTCAATTTATTCGTACACAAACAGCAACGTCGTTCAACACACAAATGTTTTGGGAGCCAAAAGGATTTTTACACCAAGGTGGAGAGCGTGTTTTTAAAAAATACCATGCGTTTCTCTTTCTTTTCATTTCCGAAATACGTGATAGAACTGGAACATTGCTCGATCCCGTTCAAGTCAACTTCAAAATAAGTCGTCTCAGTGGTTCGTGGCTGGACTATGTTTAATTCCTGCCGCATCATATATCGCATCGTATAGGCAAACTACGCCAAACGAGCCCGATTTCGGAGGTGGTGAAACTTGCAAAACGCAAAGAAAGAGAAAATCATCATGCTCCATGTTGTATGCCACAACGTACAACGTTTCCCAAATCAGCAGCCACGTCATGAATGTTTTCAGCCATTTTGCCAGCTCCGAAATCGGGCTCGTGTTGGCGTAGTTTTACTTTACAAGCCACTGCAGATGTCAGTGGTACATAATGCACGAATGAAATTGGCACGCCTCATTTGAAGTGGGGTGACTTTCGCACGCCTCATTTGAAGTGGGGTGTCTTTCGCACGCCTCATTTGAAGTGGGTCTGTCTTTCGCACCCCACAATTGAAGTCATACGTCTTTAGAGCGCCTCATCTTTCGACTGATGTCTTTAGCACGCCTCATTTGGCGTCGGATGTCTTTCGTACGCCTCATCTGACGTCGGGTGTCTTTCGCGCGCCTCATCTGACGTCTGTTGTCTTTCGCACGCCTCACTGTACGTCGCACGCCTCATTTTGTGTCGGTTGTCTTTCGCACGCCTCATCTTGGCTGACTTTGGCACGCCGCAGTGTACTTGGCACGCCTAACTGTACGTCGCACGCCTCATTTGACGCCGTTTGTCTTTCGCACGCCTCACTGTACGTCGCACGCCTCATTTGACGCAATTTGTCTTTCGCACGCCTCATTTGGAGGGCTGCACTCCGCACGCCCCGACCGAGTCACTAATTCAACATGTACATATGTTCCAAAGACAAATCTGCTCAAAGTATAATAGCATCGTGCAAAAACGCCGGAGGTCACTAACCGCGGTTTATGCAGCTGTATTCATGTCACTTATGAAATGCGCCAGTTTTTTACCTTTCGCGTGACACGTCTTTACTTTTCGCATTACAACCTGCATATGGTGAACTATCCCCAACACGAATTGTCACGTTATCGGGCTCATATGAAAAACATCGCCTCGCTGCTGCCCGTTTGTAAACACACAACCGGTCGGTATCAACTGTTCCTACATTCTCAATACAATCAAATACACTTACAAAAGAATTTCGACAATTTTTCATATTGAGAACCGAAATTTTTGTGGTCCGGAATAAAAGTAAATCTTAAAAAATTTAAAAAAGACAAAAGTTCGATAATAAAATATTTTTTAATCCAGCCCTGCGTGTAGCTGAATTAGAGAAATTGATATCCAGGGACTTTCAGAGGCGAGTTGTAATTCTGATGGTGTTAGATTCGAGCCTAATATCTGTGTTGCATGAGAGACCAAAATTCTTTTGTCTTCGTACTTTCTCGACTTAACCGAGGTTTCTGTCACATACTGCAAACGTTTCTCTCGGGAAAGTGAATGTTATACTCAACCAAGGGCGGATCCAGGGGGGCCACAGGGGCCATGCTTTGGTCCATTTGGCCCCTGAAGGGGGGCACCGTATCGGAAAGAAGAAGGAAAAAGGAACCCTAAATCGTAGGATTTTCACCCTGATACACTTCAAAGGTCCAAAAATCGCGCGCTTCGCGCGTCAAATATACAAATTTTCAATGAAATTTGGCACTCGCGCGCGCAAAAGTGTTAAAATTTCGCGCGCTTCGCGCGCATTGTCACGCTTTGCATAATATGTGGTGCAAAGAGCGCGAAATTCGAAACAAGCGCTAGATAAAAATGACTTTTCAAACATGGAACAAGCACTTAGATAAATATGACTTTTTGAATTTGGCCCCTCCCTTGGCCAAAAGCTGGATCCGCCACTGTACTCAACTTGACCTTTAGATTGACACGGAGCGCTTCCAGACTATTCCTGGCAATATTAATGTAGGGCTCGAGGTGGTGTTGTTTGGCTTTTCATGCCGGAAGGATCACGGCAGCTCACGTAACCCAGAACACGCACTCAAGTTACACCTGAATGTGGGAAGTAGTATAGTCCAGCCACGAACTCATGAGACGACTTATTTTGAAGCTGACTTGAACGGATCCAATAATGTTCCGGTTCCACGTATTTCGGAAATGAAAGAAAGAGAAATGCATGTATTTTTTAAAAACACGCTCTCCACCTCGGTGCGTAAATTCCCTTTTGACTCACAAAACATTTGTGTGTTGAACGACGTTGCTGTTCGCGACAAGCACGCAACAAATTGAGGTCAGTCAGCTGGAACTTGTCATCATCTCTCTCGGCCCAATCTCTTTCTTTTGTTCGCAAAAACCCGTGTAACCGGCGCATCTTTTAATCTGGCCAAGCAAGCTTTAAAAAGAGTCGTCTCATGAGCTAGTGGTTGGACTATATGTACGTGAAGCCAATAACACAATTCCAAATACAGTAGTTGTTAATTTCTTCAGTATAAGAAGGCCCTTGTAATCATCACCATTGTCGAATCAAATAGTTCTGACTGTGAGTTTCTTTCGAAAAAAGACGATATTTCTTGCAGTTGCGGTTGAATGAATTCGTATTCGGTGTTTTATTCCGTGTGACTGTGTGAGACGCGCAACATCGCAGTTCAAATGATATACATATATGTATACATACGCAATTTACCTGGCTTGGCGACATTGACGCGCGCGGGTGTTGGTCCTTTTCTCGCTGTTTCTTATATTTCTAGGCCTAAGCCTAACCATATTCCGAAGCCGAGTAGCAAGCTTGAGCCTAACCCTAAGTCTGAGAACGAGCCGCCTGTTTATACGCGCATCAATGTCGCCGCGACGCGAGACCATTTATCTGACGCTCCGTGCCCATGGAGCACGTGTTCAGAGTCATAGTCGGAATGACAACATTGATGAAAAAGTCAGAAAACCAAATGATTTCTCTTGGAGATTTGCTAAGAAAACTAATAAACATCATGTTTGATTTGGTAAACATTTTCTCGAAATAGCGGACACTTTTAAAAAAGTTGTTACTTTTTCCGAAATATGTTTACTTCGCTATGCTTTGGAACAACAACTATACGTACATAAGTCTAATTATTCCCTTTTTCTGTAATAGTGCGTCGTTTAGTAGGAATTATATTCTCTGCTCCCGAAAATATAAATGTTTACTTTGCGTGATGACGTCACACATGACATCTATCGACCGCGTGTCCCCGAGTTCCAATCATGCTTTGCGATCAATCTGGTTGTTTTACATTCATGCAGGGAGGATGCTAACCGTTCTAAAAATCGGCCACGCTTTTCGCGAACAAAAAGTTTGTTCCTTACAATTATGTACCCTCTTCCGTTGGATTTGGCCAGAACAACGTTTCGTCCTCGTTTTGTTACTATTGGTGAAGAATAAGTATTCGTGTTGGCCCAGTTTATTGTTTTAATACATCTTGAGTACCCCTGAGGGTGAGGAAGGGTCTTCCTCAGCTTGTTCCCAAGTGCTGTTTTTACATTGGGCTTGAACAACTCCGACTTCGGCGAAGTTGAGGCTTTTAACAGGCCTGGAACTTGAGACAACGTGCAGCTAACCAGCCTCAACCAGCGTAATTGAATGACCGCGTTTCGCAATGACGCAACAAATACTGTAACTGATAAACAGTATCCCGCGGCTTAATACACCTTGTTATCGCCTAGATTAGAAGACCGACACCCTGCTCATCTTTTTAACGCCGATCAAATTATTAGTGGATGATATTACAGTATTCATTGTGTTTGTTGCTGGAAGCTTTGATCAGGTGTTGCATGTGGGTGTGTGTTAATTGGCTTTGTGCAAACGTCGGGGCTCAACTTTCTCCGGGTCCACTCAGCAACAACGTGGGCGTGGTACCGTATATATGCACACTTTTTTAAGTTTGGCTTGTGCAGATCCAATAATGTTCCAGTTCCATGCATTTCGAAAAGGAAAGAAAGAGAAACGCACGTATTTAGCAAAAACACGCTCTCCACCTCGGCGCGTAAATTCATTTTTGAGTCCCAAACATTTGTGTATTGAACAACGTTCTGTTCGCGTAGCACGCAACAAATTGAGGTCAGCCGTCAGCCAGCTGGAAGTTGTCATCATCTCTCTCGGCCCGATCTCTTTCTTTTGTTCTAGAAATACAACCCAGAGCATTACAATCTGGCCAAGCCAGCTTTAAAAAAGTCGTCGCATGAGCTCGTGACTGGATTATACTATACTGTAAGTCTTCTACTAGCTGCAATTTTTTCTCTTATCGAGGGTCTGCTCTCTTTCACCGCATGCATGCGCCTGAGCCTGCAAAAGCACAAGACCTATCGGGCTCAGCGGATTGAGTGCATGCAAATTGCGTGTTGAAGCCGTAAGGATTCACAGAGCGGTAGATCCGACGAACACGAAGGCGTCTGAAGGCAAAGTTGGGGGAGAAAATTTTCACAAATTTAAAAAAAAACAAATTAAAATAAATTTTTTTCAAATCCCGATTCGGTGAAATTTCACTAAATTTGGCTCGAAAACGCGAAAAATGCAACCTTATTGACAAGTGACCTTTGCGGGTTTGCCTGCATCACATATGAAGGTTGCATTTTTTTCATCTGCGTTGCGCATCCAACAGTCTGTGCTTAAAGCGGCGCCCGCCGCTCAATTGTTTTTTGGTTTTCGAGCCAAATTTCGTGAAATTTCAGCGAATCAGGGATTTGAAAAAAATTTATTTTAATTTGTTTTTTTTTAAATTTGTGAAAATTTTTTTCTTCCAACTTTGCCTTCAGACGCCTTCATGTTCGTCGGATCTACCGCTCTGTGAATCTTTACCACTTCAAACACGCAATTTGCATGCAC
>JASAMV010006108.1:0-57121 GCA_030248065.1 Rhynchonema sp. JSB1_4
GTGGTCGAATATCCTTGGTTTAAATCTAATTTTTTTCCCAGGTGACAAGTTGCGACCAATATGGTAAACCTGACCAAGGTTTCTTGGCGTGTCCAATAAACCTGGCCCCTGACCCCGGTAGCCATTTCTTGACGTATCCAAATGAATGTGCACTGTGCCAGGCAGCAATGAACAAGGGTGAAGAAATTGTGGTAGCCCGAGAAAGGGAATGCTAAGTTTAGTTGGCTAGCCAAAGTGAAATGGTAAACGCAAGTCACTCGCTTTGAATAGTTAATCTACAATAAAATTGGTTAATCCGTTCTCCCGTAATGTCGATTTTGTTAGGATCAAATTGCATGTAAAGCCTAAGATATTTTTTTACTTGCCTTTAAAGGGGGCCTTTCAGCGAGGTTTTGCGAAGTTCCTTCAAACTTCGCATGTGTTTAGACAGCGGTCAAGGCGCTTTGAAGGTCTAAAATCACGCCGGAAACCTAAACGCTCAGCATGCCGCCGGGAGCTCCCGTTCAAGAAGAACATCCCGGGACGAAATCGAATGTGGACCAGCCCAATTTCTACCTGCGCATTCAGGCAACTCGCCTGATGACAAGGGCGGTCAAGGCGCAGAATGTTTCGCACGATATTTGCCCCTGCCTTACTATAGAATTTTGTTTTCTTTTCATTTCGAATTGCAACAAATTGTTCATGCGTGGCTGATAAATGTTTCAAGGTCTGGTTGTCACGCTGGACGAAGTCGTTGAATTCAAACAAAAAAGCGAAATTCCATAGTTAGCGGTGTTGCAAGTTTCATGCGAAACATTCATTCGCCTTGACACCTTTTTGATCGAGCAGTTTGCCTGAATGGGCAGGTATAAATTGGGCTGGTCCGCGGCACACTTTGTTAACGGATGTTCTTCTTAAAGTGCACTCTCCTGGTCGCATGCTGCAGACTGGGTTGGTGCGTGAGAGTTTAATAACGCCTTGGACATATTCAAATGTGTGCAAAGTTTGAAGGCGCTCCGAAATGCGAAAGGCCCCCTTTAGATATCAACTGCCTTTCCCTCAGACATTCTTATCCAATTCGAGTTTAAAGGGTGTGTCTATAGGTCTCCTAACCCCATGTTTTGTTGGGTGGAATTGAAAGATGTCTTCGAAAGGCCGCCGTGTGCAAAAAACCGCGACTTCTAAGTTGCTAAATCGCGAAATCTTGAGGGTTACTTTTTGAATTCAAATCACTTTTCCGGGACACAAAATTCAGACTAAGGCAGACAAGAAAACTTACGAAGCGAAACACACAAAAACCAACTTCTGTGGGTTAAATGAAACATTCATCTGTGTCCACAGTGAAGCCAGCAGCCAGAGCGTTGTGTGTTGAGCGTTTACGTGCATCGTATAGGCGGCTGAGCCGCGCTTAATCATCGGATGTTTCAGCAGAAAAACGCCAAACGTGAGTAGCGTGCACTCAACAAACAGCGCCTGAATTTTTGTGTCCGGAAATTTGATTTAATTCGAAAAGTAACCCTCAATACGGCCCGATTTAGCACTAGAAGACACGGTTTTTTGCACACGGTGGCTTGTCGAGGTCATCTTTCGATTGCACCCAATAAAACATGGGGTTAAGAACGTAAGTTCGCACCCTTTAACCCGAAATTATGCCAATAGTCTCACCAAACATAACCACAAAAGGGATAAACAAACAGAATGCGTAAATATTAGCACTGAGAATTAATTTCGGAGAAAAATTAATGACCGAAAAAGCAAACAAAGAACATAGTTGTATCACAATCGAGAACAGCATAGGCGCAAAACCGAGACTGGGGCAAAATGTTAGGATTTCAGGATAGGACCCCGAAACAACAATATAAATATTAACGCTGAAACATAAATCAGGAGATATCAGATCGTGGAAAACTCAATAAAACATTTTAACCACAACCATAACACATTTTCATAAATTATTTATAACGGTTCCCTTGCAGGCGAATGTAAAGTCGTGATCAGCACGATAATGAAACGATAATAAACGTTCAGTCAGGAACTGACACAAGGTCTCAAGCCATAACTTTTCGCAACTACTTCCTCAAAGTACCACAAATAGCACGGTTCACACGGGAAGAGGAATTGTTTGACTAGACATACATAGTGTAGTTTCACAACAAAATTACGCAGTTTCGATATAAATATGTCATTTAATATTTCGTGCGTCATGCATGTTAATTTCAACAAAACTATTTACTTTTTTCTCTTCAAAACCGTTCACACTCGTTGAATTTCAAATAGTTTCACGTCGGTATCATACCACACTGGCGGGTTAGGTACTCCTGAACAGGTGAGAGAGGAGCATTTTTATTTGTGGTGGACCAACCATAACAGAGGCAGACAACCTCTCATCGTCTTTCTCATTTTAATACACAGCCACAATGTTCTTTGAGCGAAAGTGACGTAAGACAGAACAAAAAGTGGCAATAACTGTCACTTTTGGCATACAAATGTGAGGACATTTAGTTTGCAAAAATAGGTATGCCCGATCAAAAGGCGTCTCAACCATTCAAACAACATACCAAACAAAAGAAGCCAATCCAAAAACGACCAACCTGAGATAAATGACACCCCACATGTACGTTCTGAACCACTGGTTAGTGCCGGCATTCGCCTGGTACTTACGGATCAAAATGGGATGGGGCACTGGCAATAGGCCAACAAGGGTGCCGTGCTGCAGGAACTTGAGAATCTCGCTTTCGTCGGTCAAGCCCCTGGAAAGCGCGTGTGTTTGTTAAGCATATTATGCAGTTGTGTCAGATCATCGTTCGGCATGCTTGGATGGAGGACTGGGTTTGCCATTCCTTTTTGTCGAGCTCTAATTTAGCGATGGTGACAATTGTTGAACAATACCCAAAGAACAACTTTCATGCTGATCAGAAAACGCGGCCCAAGCAAAACTTACATATTTTTATTACTGTGCTATGTAGTTTTTTATTGCTGAGAACTAATAATGTTGCCAAGGCCAACCACAGAAATCCATTGCTGGCATTAATGACGGAAGAACCAAAACAGTTATGTCTGATTGTCCCCCGAAAACACATCTTCCTGCACAGCGATAATTCGTAATATAAAACTTACAACCCACTTGTCAATGCATATTTTCTCCACTTGCGGCACGAGCACTTGCAACAGACGCATTATGGTCTGCAGTGGCAGCTTCTGTTTCCAGCTGTGTACCTGAAAATCAAAAGAGTTCTTAGATTGTTTGGATCAAAGACAACCATAAACCAGACGTCTCCCCAGTTATGTTCCACATAAGCTAGGTCTCTTCCATACACTGATTGCCAGTTGTTGTTCGTCTACTAAACATTTGAATTTATACCAATCCAGCGATTGGCTACAACTAGGATTATCCAGTGTTCTTACAAAATTTATCGACAAGTCATTTACATCCCACATGAAAAGGGAACAAAATGACACAATTTTCCATAAAGTTAATTTTTTTGTCAATAAAAGTCTCATACTTCGTCTTTTTCTTCCCTGATCCTGTTTCCTTTTTTCTTTTTCTAAAAAAATTTTTCCTTTTTTTCATTTCAAAATTCATACATCTTCTAATAGAATAGGGAGGGAGCAATGCATCTCATGACTGATGAGGACCCGGATGCATTGCGACATATATAGTCTCGTGAGAGGGTCCGAAACTATATATGCAGGTTTATACTACTCTAATATTATAATCTTGCTCATATTTATAAGAACTAAATGAAACACTGTTACACACTCCTTTTCTATTCCGTTCAGGTCGAGGCTGTCAACCGAGTGGCATTAATTCAATAAAAAACCGCAGCTTAGCTATTGTGACGAACAAACATTTTTTGCAGTCGTTCTGCCAAACTAACTGATCATGTGAAATAGACCGTTCACATGACAAGCGATGTATAAAGTTTCACCAAAAATGAACCCACCCATTCGGGTGATGGTGTCCACGAGTCGGCATAATTGTCCTCGATCACATTTTGTTGCTTGTTGGCGGGCGACGAATGTTGTTGACGATCGGCTAAACAAAACTTACAGTCAACCCTGTTTATAGCTGCCCTTTTTTTCATCACGGAGCCCACTTTTTCTGAAAGTGTGGTCCCCAAGTTCCGTTTATTTACTACCCTGATGAATATTTCAGGAAGCGACCAAAGATGTCACATTGTGGCGTTTTCGCATCCCGTTTTCACAGACCAGATGATGTCATCATTTCGAATGCATCACGTGGCCATCGGATTCCAAATTAAGATTGGGCTCAACATACCACTGCAATGCCCGAGCCCCGAACGAACCAGCATTAATCTCAGTGCCATCCCCTACGCCCGCTTCCACACTAGCAGTCTGCAGCGCCGATTGTGCCTTCTCGGTCATTCGTCGCACTTCGGGCACGACCGGCAACGATGTCTTGAGGGTGCCTGGCTTGGCCTCTTCCGCTTCATGGGCACCTGTGAAGAAATGGAATTGTTAAAATTATTGTTAGTTAAGTTATCAGTCTGATGATATTGTTAAATTATTTGACTATTTATTTCTTAGTTCGAAGATCATGTTGTGTCTGCAAGCATGAGCACGACCGGGCGCTGTGTGTGTCTTACAAATGGCAACAGCAGATTGTTGTGGCGCAAGAATGTTTCCTGCTCAGTGTAAACACAGTCCAAAAATGTATGAAAGCAATCACTTCTAAAGGACACTCGCACAACACCAAAATAACAAACAAACAAATTACTGAACAATAACCAAGATTAGTATAAGAAAGCTATTTTTCAGAATATAAGTAGTTGTTCTAAAACTGGAGTTGGGCCGTCGGATAATACAAATTTACGACAGCGAACTGTTGCAAGAAATGCCGAATAGTTACTGTTATAGTCACTAAACTAGTGGATTGTTTTGCACGCACCTTCCTGTGTTGGCACATTAGCAGTATCATCGGCAATACTCTTCACGGGTGCCACTGGCGGGTCCACCACCGGGGGCGCTTTCTGTGCCTGGGGTGATGCTAATGGACCTTGTTGGCCACCTGCAAGTGGGTGGTGGTGAAGTTAGTTAGTGGCTTGGCTGGTGAACGGTTGACACATGAACCTGACATTGACAATTTATTTAAAACTATGTGTCAAGGACTTGTTTCAAGGACCACTATCCTCTCATCATAAGTATGTTCCACGCCGACTCCACAAAGAAAGAACTGGCATTAAACATTTGGAATTATTTCTAAGAAAGTCATCAGAAAAACCACCAAAAAACAGTGAAGAACTAAACAATGAAGCTTAATTCTACGCATGAATAATCAGAAAAAAGCACAACCCAACAGTTCGAACCTTTTGCAGATTTTCTGGACGCGAGACTTTTCGCGATGGCCGCATGATCAGTGGGTAGATTGGCCAGCTGATAGAACACTTGTCGTTTGCGGATGATGGTGTAAACGAGATTGGAATTGCCTGTGTCACAAAACGTGAATCAATTTATTGATAAAAACAAATTTGAATGTTGAACACGGTGTGAACGGCTGGTACCAACAGCAGCCCGCCACATCAAAACTGGTCGGTATGAAATCACGATTTTGTGAACACGTGCATAATTCAGAGTTGTGTGCATCACTCTGAGTCAGTCTGGAGGAATATTTGATGCCGGTCATTTGCAGTTGGCGCCACTACATATAATGTTTATGTTTGTGTCATAAAAAGCAACCAAAATGTGAACACTTTAAATCCTCAAGCCAAATGGTGCCTGCCGCACAATACATTGTATTGTCGAAAACTTTGCCTTCCGATCAAAGATCAAACTATCAAAAGATTTTTTGCAAAAGACAGCTGAATGGTAGTACAAGTAAAACTGTAGTTTTTGTGTAAAACTGTAAACAAGTGCGTTTTTGGCGAAATTTAAAAAAAACTAAACCTTACAAACCAACCATCAAACTGATACTGTATGATGTTGTTGAAGACTTCGAGTAGAAAGAACACCAAATGATGGTTATTGGGCGATGAATAAAGGAACCACGGCGTCGAGAATGCTTCGATTAAATGCACCAGTTTGTTGGCCGCGACCATCGACAGCGACTTGAGGTACGGGGAGACTGGAAAAGTTATTTTTGTGTCAAACGCATGCATAAATTGCCATTAATCAAGCTTATGCTTCGCTCGGGCTTAACCCATGTAAACATTTCTACATTGTGATTGCATTTTGCGATGTCTGTTATCTGTATGAATCCAACACAAGGCAACAAATCGCCCAACGCAATGTAACGTAACGTTCTCTGTACAAACAGCACCTAGCCTTGTTCGACTTTACGAAACTACTGTACTTGAGTCAATTATTCACAGCTCAAAGCGCAGAAAGTTGTTACCAATGACAAGTCAAACCAACCATTAACAATAATCGTCAACAAGCAATCGAACAGCGATTGTAAACGCTGATTTCCGGTTGTAATTAGTTTGTGGAAAACCTGCAACAAAATATGTTCCATTATCGGGGTTCAGAACAGCATACATTATTGCCGTGTACGCTCTTTATAGAGTAGAGACTCACCATGAACCGAAAATAATTGCACAACAGCTTAGTACTCAATTTTCGGAAATTTTTTATTCACAAATGGGGCCAATGCATCAACTAAAAAAGGTTGTCCCAGAAATGATCGCCCTTCTTCTATAAAACGCGGTTATCACTCACAATAATCAACAGATCAGCATGTGTGCCAGTGAATATCGGAATGTCCATCGGTACTCTCACCGAGTACGGTTTGTTCAGTCGCACACCGAAATTTCGTTCACCAGACAACAGCAGTAGAATGAAGACGCCCATGTGAATTAGACCGACTCGTGCTGGAATCACAGTAATGTGGGGGTTTCTCACGGTTTGAATCACTTGGTGCACCTCTAACGTATTGCCCATATCGGATTTGCTTCATCAAGATGACTTTTGTCCCTTGTGTTAGTGTTGATTTCATTGTTATTCCAAAATGTACAAGAAATTGGAACAATTTCATTTTGCAAAAATACGAATTCCCCGCCCCGCCGGACCATGAACTACACTAGGTACAAAGCAGAAGGGGTCCGAGTTCGACATCAGTGGTGATTCATGACTAAGGTGAGTTGATGAGATGCAACCTAATGAAGGAGCAGGAACAGAAGCATGATAGCGGAAATATTTGAGACAGGAATAAAACAATTTATTTTCAAAAAGACTGACAAAACGCACATTGATCGTTGCGTGAATCATTGAGATGGAACAGAATCGGCACGAGTATTTCGAGCACGTCACTCGACTTCAGCACGTGGTACAGGAATTTCTGAAAAACGATATGTTAAACGCCAAAAAGTTTGATGACAAAAAAGATATTGCATTTTGCAATCGTGCATTGAGCTGAGAAAACTACACGCTTAGAAATGTTACGCCTAAAAGATAAGCAATGAAGATAATTAACCGAACCAGTTTTTCCTTTTGGTAAATTTTTGTAAATCTTGCAAAAAATCCCAACACCAAAAAACAATTATTCCAATCAACTCTAAGGGCGGCCTTACGTAAAACCAGGAAATAGGAAATCTTTTGCGTGTTAAAACTATTTTTTAGGAAATTTTAGCCGCAACTAAGAAACATGAATTAGGAAATATTTTCTATTTCCTAGTTTTACGCAAGGCCGCCCTAAGGGCGAACTTAGGTTAAATCCGGAATCCGGAAACCGGAAATAATTTGCATGCAAAAATACAAAACATTTCCAGACTCCGGAAATATTTCCGGAAAACGCAAAAACTGACATGCAAAAATGATGCGTTTTCCGGAAATATTTCCGGATTCCGGATTTAACCTAAGGCCGCCCTAAGTCTCAAACCTTGTTATACTCGCAGCATTTCCAGAACAGAACCAGCAGCTCCTGATGGAAGGTGATACGTTTCTGTGAGTTGGGCAGATAGGTCTGTGATAGTGGGTTGTTGAGAAGACGCGCGAAACCTTTCAGCATAAAATCGAAGTCCTGCAAAAATTGGAGTAGACAAAAACAAACAAAAACAAAAGACTTTCTTTGCACACCTCATCAAGAACACTTGAAATAAACGCCTACAGTCACAGGAAAAGGAAATATGAATGGTTGATTTATATGGTTTACCATTTTTGTCATCGCACAGAAATGGAAAACTACCAAAACTTAAACAAAATCTCACTTCATCTCTGTGAATGCGCGACAAGTAGTTGATGAAGAAGTTGTCGTTGTAGCCGGACTGCAAAAGAATGCACAACATTTTACCATGAATTTTGACAAAAAAGCTTTAGGCCCCTACCTCATCATTTCTCTGTGCCGATGAGTCATAATCCAACGCAGTTATCATCATTTGCAATGCAATTTGCACCAACGGTCCCCGACTGTCCGAGAATAACAAATGGTTGTACGGCATACCTGCAATGTTAGGTTATCAATTTGGACAGCGAAATGTTTCATGCGAGGCGTAAACTCAACGGTTTCACCATGGTCACGAATTTTTTGGCAGAGTTCTTGGAGTAAATAACCAGTGGAAATTAGGCTTCAAAAAATCTGAGAGCGACATATAGGCCAACACGAGCCTGATTTCGCAGCTGGCAGAATAGTGAAACATTCTGACGTGGCTGCTGATTTGGGAAATGTTACACGTTGAAGAATACAAAGTGGAGGATGACGATTTTCTCTTTCTATTCGTTTTGAATACACCACTTTCGAAATCGGGCTCGTGTTGGTGTAGTTTGCCTTTAATTATCTCGTCGAGGCTGCATGCACAGACGCAGGGGGAGTTTGTCAAATTTTTGTTTGCGTCGTGGATTGTGACAGGGGTTGGAGTACTAATGTTGACCAAAGTTGCTCCACGACCTCTGCCAAATGAGCAATTTTTCGCCAAACTTTTCGAAATTAGTGCACCAAGGTCAACAGAAAATACCCACACTCAAACAAAAATTGACAAACTCTGGCTCACACCGCAAAAAATTTTACATTGTCGTGTTGAAGCATAGTAGTGGCGAGGAAAGGGGTTCAATTCAACCAAAGTTCAGTTAATCCCACCACTCACCCATTCCGACGGGGTCATACGCACAGATGACGTTCAACAAACTGGTGAACAACGGCAAAACGTGTCGATTTTCGGCCGACGTGATGTACTCAATCCAACGATTACGGTAGGTGTATGAACTGCCGTCAGCTACAATCACACTTCGCAAATTGACGCAATCAGATTAGCACAATCAAAATCGGTTATTGTCGGATGAACCATTCAGCGTTGCACTTACTGGGAGGCGGAATGTAGATGACTTCGGAGAAGCAGGTCAACAACAATTTCAGTATTTCGGCCCTGTTCGAGTCGTGATGTGGGTAATGCGGTGGGTTGTGCGCAAAGCCGACACCAGACTGCCAAATGTACTCGCAACTGTCCAATGATGACAGATCTTCGACGGTTTCCTGAGCATTTGGGTCATTGTTTTGCCTCCTTTTTAGTGTTGTAGACCATATTGACAAGCAATTAATGACCCGAATTCCCGATCGCACTACCGCACGTGCATTGAACAAACACTGTTGTTTGTGCAAGCGCGCAACAAATTGACGTCAGCATCGCTTTTACTTGCACGCGCAATTGATTGCGAGTGCACGAACGGGAATTTGGGTTAATATTGATATCCACTCATAACTTCAGACGCATCACACCTGAGACGCAAAACATTTGCGTCGCCCAGTTTCGCCGAAACAACTACGTCAGAATGAGGGCAATTGCAATGTCATGTCACGGTCACCAAGTCAGACCAACGAAACCAATCACCCCCAAAAGCGCACAATAAAATTAGAAAAGCCGAAAAACCAACCGGTCCTTTCTTGTTCGACGCAACCGTAAATTCCGGACAAAACAACAGATCACACAGGGCGCCGAGCAATGCCTTTGCCAATGGCGCGCTGGACTGCGGCTCGCTGGGATCAGCACTGAAACAGCCCAAACACTACAAATGAAATTTTCAATTTTACAATGAAAATAAGCACAAATTAAAAGAAAATGAACAAAATCTGGCAACCTGTTGCTGATAGAAGGTCGATCCGCGGGCACGGCTGACCAGAAATACCCACGCCAATCGGGATCTTCGAATATGTACGGCAGAATGCGCGTTAGGAGGCGGACACAGTTGATCACTAAAAAGATGTGGTTTTTTAAAATTTTATCCAAGCCCTTGCAAGAATTCAACGACACTCACTCTGATTACTGAGACTTTCTCACAGGAGGCCAGTTCATGCCGAACTAAGGACTTGTGCAACAAATCAGTGAACCCTTGCAGTAGCTGCACTTGTTGGCCAACCTTTCTGCTGTTCCTTGGCCGCGTGACATCCGTGTTCACAGGCGTGTACCAATCGTTCCACTGCCTTGTAGCACAACGTGGCCAGATTGTTGGGTGAATCCTCGCGAAGGTTACGAATCTCGGTCGCCGGAATCAGCGAAAACACCTGAACAGCAGCAATTTTTATTTTTCATCTTCCTGCGATGCTTAAATCAGTCACGGATGTTGCTAAGGTCAGGCTAGAGATCATAAAATTATGAGAAACTCACCAGGTGCGCTGCGCTTCATTTTAGCCACCCGGCTCGATTTGATCTGGTGTCTCCCCCTCCGCACCCGGAACCACACAGGTAAAGGCAAACTACACCAACACGAGCCCGATTTCGAAGGGTGTGCGTGTGTTCAAAACGAATGGAAAGAGAAAATCATCATGCGCCACTTTGTACTCTTCAACGTGTAACATTGCCCACATCAGCAGCCACGTCAGAATGTTTCACTATTCTGCCAGCTGCGAAATCGAGCTCATGTTGGTGTAGTTTGCCTTTACTGGATATTTGCTATTTGGTATTGGGTACTGGCTATTGCCTGCCCTCACTCCTGGTCTACTGGGTGCAGTATTTGCCAAAAAAGTTTCCTCGAGCCCAGAGTCCCTGGATTAGAGCCCACCTACATAAAATCCCCTACATAAACATCGTTTTTTTCGGCCTCGTTTTCTTAAAAACCGAGCGCTCCACGCACAAACCTGCCCACAATGAGCATCTTTAAGCCGTTTTCGGCGAAAATGTTGACAACGCAGTACTTATTTTTGCCCATTTTTTGACCAAAATTGTGTGCTAAAAACTGTGTCTTTTACTTCTTACTCCTCTGGTCCCAAACCCCGCCCCCGCATCATTTAACAACCTTGACCTAAAAATCACTTATTTTTGGGCCTATTGCCTTACCGAATACCCCGCGAAACCTAGGCGTAGACAGGACTCCAAATTAATTTTTTCAATAATTTGCTAAATAGAACAGTCACACAATGCTCTCGCATCCCTTCCCTAACACAGAGCACCCCAAAATAGATCATCTTTTTGTTTTACGGTACGTTTACGTTGGCTTAGACCAACCTCTTGCGCGCTGTTCACATGTTCCGGGGCCCAAAATTGTTCCCAGAACGTGTCGTTGGCCGGTTCAACAGCCTGAATGTGAAGTGTGGTTCGAAAAAAGAAAGATAAACTGGGACGGGAAGCAGAGGTTAGGATCGGGCCGGACCGGCCCAGCCCGAGGTTCGGCGGGCCGGGCCGGGATTTTTGACTTTTGGATCGGGCCGGGCGGGGCCGGAGACTTGGAATTTCGGGCCGGGCTTGCCGGCCCGACCCGGCCCCCGAATTGCTTAAAATTCAAGCCAAGCGCGCCTTTTTTTACCAAAAATCTCCAAGAAATTGCGCTTCGGGCAGAGTGCATACACGTTTTTGTGGGACCCACTCAAACGGACCCGGTTCACAGAGACGAATCACGAACACAGAAACATGCTTCCCGAGAAAATTTTTGGAAATTTTGGCTTTTTTAGCATTTTTGCCTTGACCCGAAAATCGGGCCAGGCCGGAGTTTTGGTCAATCGGACCGGGCCGGGCCGAGGTTACCCGGCCCGATCCTAATCTCTGCTGGGAAGTGACAATTCGAAAAACATCAAATCAATATTTTTTTTAATTGGGACGAAACCTTTTTTTGAGATGTCAGCTCGATCACGGCCTTCCGAAAATTAAGCCTGCTGTCGGTCGTGCCCATTTCCACGATCTGCTGCTGTTCGTTGCTTGCAAAAGGCCCTGTAAAAATTAAAAACATTCAGAATAGCAACTCCGACTCCGACGCGGAGGAATCTCTGGATAGGAAAAAGTATTAGGAGATAAAAATCTTTGGAAAATCATCCAGGTGCCCTTGATCATCAGGTTTAACCGTTACATGCAGCTGGCTGTGTGTGTGCATTAGTTAATACACGTGTGTGTGTATTAGACAGCAGCAGCGCTAAACATAAATACCAGTGGATAGACGGCAGTGTGTGTCGGCTGGATGGCTCAGTGGTAAAGGCGTCAGTGTAGTTCCTGGGGGGGGACCCCCCTCGGGTACGTCTGTTCCCCCTCCGAGGTACGCCTGCCCCACTGTTCCCCCTCCGGGTACGTCTGCTCCCCCAATTTTTTCCTAAAATGGGCAAATTTAGGCCTAAAATAGGCATTTTTAGGCCAAAAATAGGTAAACTTTAGGTGAAACCTCCAAAAAAAGCCAAAATACCCTTTTTATAGGGGATTTTTCGCAAAAGAAGGCAAAAATAGTCCAATTTTTCGACCTCAAAAATGATTTTTTTCCGTCCCCCCCCAAATTGGGACTTCCCCCCCCCTTCCCCCCAGGTAGGTACGTCTGTTCCCCCTCCGAAAATAGTAGAGGGTACGTCTGTTCCCCCTCCGGACCAGGAACTACACTGAAAGGCGTTGGACTCGTGCCTGTGGGAGTCCCGCCGGCGCCGTGAAAATTTCTTGTTTTTTTTGGCTTTTTTTGGTTTAAACTAATTTATACATGCACAGTGTTGGAGGTAAAGACAAACTACGCCAACACGAGCCCGATTTCGAAGGTGGTGTGTATTCAAAACGAATAGAAAGAGAAAATCATCATGCTCCACTTTGTATTCTTCAACGTGTAACATTTCCCAAATCAGCAGTCACGTATGAATGTTTCACTAATCTGCCAGCTGCGAAATCGGGCTCGTGTTGGCGTAGTTTGCCTTTACTCTGGAGGGGGATACCTACTGTACCGCGCCTATACTGTAGTGTATTAAGGCCTGATAGTGGTGCACAGGTACATTTATGCACGTTTATTGTTCGTTCAGAGCACCTAATATGCCTCTAATTGACGAATAGACACGAATAAATGCGATTACAAGCGAAAAAACATCCTTTCAATCCCATTTTTAGGGGTTTTTGGGGGGTATTTCTGGGGGCACTCCTTAAATATACGGGACCTGGTAGAAAAATTGCCAAAACCCATGGAAATGGCGTAAAACTCCTCCAGGGGTTTTCAGGGTCGCTGAAAACGATTTTGGCATCCATTTCAAGCCTAAGGTTAAGCCTAAGTGCCTAAAACACCTAACATGCCTAAAACACCGCAAGGCCGCCAAGCAGCCTGGTGTGCCGCAGCTGATGCGTGCGTGGCTGAGCACAGAGCTCACACCTAGCGCGTGTGTTTCATACTGAAACAAGGACGCGCTGGCGAATTCACAATGTGTTTGCAGATTGCAGTGCAGTGTGCTAAAACGTTACAGCCTACGCCGTGTAAAACATGTGCTTGATTTGGCAAGAAACTCTTGCGCCACACCCCAACTCGAAATGTCGCCGGTTGAGCATTGCAGTTCTTTTGTTGTAATTCAAAGGTTTTTCTGATTTATATCATGGTTGCTTTGAGCGAGGTGGCCCTGAAAAGGGCCGTTGGGTTAGGGTAAGTGGTCCGAAGACCAGGGTTTCGTTTCAAGCCAGTTAGTTCTTCACGGTCTTGCGGTGTTTTAGGCATGTTAGGTGTTTTAGGCACTTAGGCTTAAACTTAGGCTTGTAATGGATGCCAAAATCGTTTTCAGCGACCCTGAAAACCCCTGGATGAGTTTTTACGGCATTTCCACGGGTTTTGGCAATTTTTCTACCAGGTCCCGTATATTTAAGGAGTGCCTTTCTGGGAACAATTTTTCAGGTTCGGCTCAGTGAATTAATAGAGGCCCCCCCGGAATAGAGCCCCCCGTAATACAGCCCCCCAAAAAGGGGTCAGTGAACTAATAGAGCCCCCCCTAGTAAAAACCTAAATAGAAGGGGGGGCTCTATTCAGGGTAGTACTTGGGGGGGGGGTGGGGGGGGGCCCCCCCACAAATTCATCTATCTATCGTCAACACTTTTTGATTTCATCTATCTATCGTCAACACTTGTGGCCAAATCTTCTATCGTCAACAAATTCTGGGAACAATCTATCTATCGTCAACACATTTCGACCCCAAAATGGGTATTTTTGCCTCAAAATGGCTCAAAATCGGTATTTTTTGTCCCAAATAGGCAAAAAATCGCGCGCTACGCGCGGATTTAGTACATCTAAGTACATTTTCATTAATATTTTATTACCAACTTAGTACACTATACTATACCTTGATTTTTGGCGACCCCCCCCACCATCTATCTATCGTCAACAAGTTTGGGTCGACCCCCCCCCAGATTTCGGACTTGGGTCATCTATCTATCGTCAACACATTTCGGGTCCCAATCTATCTATCGTCAACACCCTGACCAAGTACTACACTGGCTCTATTAACTCACTGACCCCATTTTGGGGGGCTCTATTACGGGGGGGCTCTATTCCGGGGGGGGCCTCTATTAATTCACTGACCCGAACCTGAAAAATTGTTCCCAGAAATACCCCCAAAAACCCCTAAAAACGGGTTTGAAAGGATGTTTTTTCGCTTGCAACAGCATTTATTCGTGTCTATTCGTCAATAGGAGGCGTATTATGTGCTCTGAACAAACAACAAACGTGCATAAATGTACCTGTACACCACTATCAAGCCTTAATACACTACAGTATAGGGGATGTTACTTTGGGGCAGTGATGTAGTTGGTCCGAGCAAGAAAGCTAGCTAGCTGGAGGGGTCCGGCACAAGAAAGCTAGCTAGCTAGCCGGGTACCCCGATTTGGGGGGGGTATTGGTCCAGAAGTCAAAAACAGCGGTATAAAATTTGGTCTGAATTATGCTAAAATAAGCCTTAAAATGCTTATTTTTGTGCACGTGTGAGAAAATTTGAACGAATTTGACCATTTTGGCCCATAAAATGGTCATTTTGGCACTAAAATCAACACTTTTCTTACTTGATGACCGGAGCAAGAAAGCTAGCTAGCCAGTTTGGGGGGGGGGGGTATGGGTTTCGGAGCAAGAAAGCTACCTAGCAGTTGGGGGGGTAATCCCCCCCATCCCCCCCCCCACCCACCTCACTGCTTTGGGGGGGGGCTCTATTAATTCACTGACCCCTTTTGGGGGGGCTGTCTTACGGGGGGGCTCTATTCCGGGCAATGGTGTGGCTGGGGGGGGGGGGTGGGGGGGGGGCCCCCCGTTCCCCCCCAAGGTACAGTAGGTAGGTTGCCGCCCCTCCCCTGGTACAGTAGGTAGGTTGCCGCCCCACCTAACTTTTCACCCAAAACATTCATTTTTGGCTTAAAATTGCATAAAATTAGCATATTTGTCTGCAAATAGGCGAAAAATCGCGCGCTGCGCGCGAAATTAGTGTTTTAGGCCACATTTTCTTCAGTATTTAGACATAAAAAATTTCGGTTTCCAGATGACCCCCCCCCCCCAAGTGGTACGACCCCCCCTAGCTCGGCTGGTACAGTAGGTAGGTTGCCGCCCCGCATTTTGGGTGGTACAGTAGGTTGCCGCCCCGCCTGGGTAGCTACACCACTGATTCCGGGGGGGGCTGTATTTAGGTTTTTACGGTAACATCCCCTATACAGTAGTGTATTAAGGCCTGATAGTGGTGCACAGGTACATTTATGCACATTTATTGTTCGTTCAGAGCACATAATATGCCTCTAATTGACGAATAGACACGAATAAATACGATTACAAGCGAAAAAACTTCCTTTCAAATCCATTTTTAGGGGTTTTTGGGTGGTATTTCTGGGAACAATTTTTTAGGTTCGGGTCAGTGAATTAATAGAGGCCCCACCGGAATAGAGCCCCCCCCGTAATAGAGCCCCCCCCCCAAAATGTAGTCAGGGAATTAATAGAGCCCCCTTCTATTTAGGTTTTTACGGTAGGCTTGGGATTGGGCTTAGGCTTAGGCTTCTTAGGCTTGTGCTTAAACGTAATCTGAAGTGGCTGGCCTCAAAACGCCGTTTTCTGCCTTTTATAGGCGTGGATGATTTTCCAAAGATTTTTAACTCCTCTTGGAAAAAGTGTAACAATCATAAATTTTCTCTTCATATTCGTGTTCCAGTCCCACCGGCCGGATCAATCCAAGTACCAGTCCCATGTCCCACAACAACTAAGGGCGCGGCCATGCAAACGCGGGCGCGGGTCGCGGGTCAGAAAAATATTCTATGTTTTAGACCCGCTCCGCGTTTGCATGGCCGCACTTGCGGGCGCGGGTCGCGGGTCAGAAAAATATTCTATGTCCCAGACCCGCGTCCGCGTTTGCATGGCCGCACTTGCGGGCGCGGGTCGCGGGTCAGAAAAATATTCTATGTCCCAGACCCGCGTCCGCGTTTGCATGGCCGCACTTGCGGGCGCGGGTCGCGGGTCACCTTGAACACTTTTTGTTTAATTGATTTTGTTTGAATGCAACAAGCAGTTATGAAGTAAGTGGTTGTGTGAATTAGTTTGACTGCATTTGGGTGGCACGGGCCTGGTCGTGCACGTGCACACTAGAACAAGAATGTATAGCACGCAGAAGTGAACCAATCAGCGTCGTAGAGCCTACGTCGCATACATGCACTCGCGGTGGTCTATTTAATCAGCTGCATTTGTTTGTGTGTCAGCTGCCGGTCGCCCATTTCCACGGTCGCAGTCTGCCCGTGTTCGTGCGCGATGACCGAATCCATCCATCATGACGAAATTGGCTCACAACGCCACCCGCTGCACAATCGTGCGCTTGTTGGACGCCGAGGCGGCATCGTTAGATCGGCGTCTGACAACCGCAACTTCGATGACGACAATGTGTAGCCGCTGAACCGTTGGACTTCGGTCCACTTATCCTAGCCCAACGGCCTTCTTCAGAGCCACCACCTACAAATCATGGTTTTATTGTGACATTTGATGCTCACATTTTCAATTTTTCGCACTTAGTTTCAGTGTGATGTTCCTACCCTAGAGTTCGAAGTTTTGTTGCGTTGGTGATGTGTGTATTATTTCTTTGTTTCTGCAATATGACCCCGAAACACAAACGCCCCAATAAAAAACCCAAATATAATAAACCCAAAACCACACGACGTTCACTAAACAATGCTTTATCTCCAACAGCCACGTAAATCTGCCAACTCACAAACCAACCACAGCCCAACTGACACGTATCACAGCAAAACACAATAAGAACACGCGCAAGTGCGGGAATGTTTCATGATATTGGTGGCAGGCAACAGGGACGGCTTAAACATTACTCTCTAGCCAACAGCCGGCATAATGCACTGCACTAAAGAACAGAATTTATTGTGGCGACTAGTCTAAACAGTTCGTCTGCTTTAAAACTGTAGTTTTCGCGCGCTACAAGCCCAGCCAAAGAAATGTTTCGAGTGACCCGCGACCCGCGCCCGCAAGTGCGGCCATGCAAACGCGGACGCGGGTCTGGGACATAGAATATTTTTCTGACCCGCGACCCGCGCCCGCAAGTGCGGCCATGCAAACGCGGACGCGGGTCTGGGACATAGAATATTTTTCTGACCCGCGACCCGCGCCCGCAAGTGCGGCCATGCAAACGCGGAGCGGGTCTAAAACATAGAATATTTTTCTGACCCGCGACCCGCGCCCGCGTTTGCATGGCCGCGCCCTTATGCAGTATTTGTGGTTGATGGAAGACTCATTGCTATTGTAATCAGTTTATCCTGCAGAGGCTCTGGCGGGAAGACTCATTATTTCTTTGAAAATAAAACGGATTAAACGGAATCCCCGTAATGAGTTTTCCCCCCAGGGCCGTTTCCCAGGAAGACTCATTATGCATGTTGTATGTGCCCGGCGTGTGTTCAGCCTAAGCCTAAGCCTAAGTTTAAGCCTGAGCCAAGACTGAAGCCAACATATATGCCTAAACGTTAGCGTAAGCCTAAGCCTAAGCCTGAGTTCAAGCCTGAGCCCAAACATTGGTTCAAGACCAAGTTCCAGCTGGATTCCGTTTAATCCGTTTTATTTTCAAAGAAATAATGAGTCTTCCCCCCAGCACGCAAAAATCCGTTTAATCCGGTTAATCCGTTTAATCCGTTTTATTTATAATGAGTCTTCCCGGCACGCTCATGATTTCTTTGAAAATAAAACGGATTAAACGGAATCCCCGTAATGAGTTTTCCCCCCAGGGCCGTTTCCCAGGAAGACTCATTATGCATGTTGTATGTGACCGGCGTGTATTCAGCCTAAGCCTAAGCCTAAGTTTAAGCCTGAGCCAAGACTGAAGCCAACATATATGCCTAAACGTGAGCGTCAGCCTAAGCCTAAGCCTGAGCTCAAGTCTGAGAACAAACATTGGTTCAGGACCAAGTTCCAGCTGGATTCCGTTTAATCCGTTTTATTTTCAAAGAAATAATGAGTCTTCCACCCAGCACGCAAAAATCCGTTTAATCCGGTTAATCCGTTTAATCCGTTTTATTTATAATGAGTCTTCCCGGCACGGTATTTGTGCCAGTGGCGTTGCCTGATCCGTCAAGAGCATCTGGTGTGCCACGGCACGCACATTGACAGGCCAGCGCACAACACAGCAGACGCGCTGCTCCAGCACATGTGCGCGTGCTTTGCGGATTAGGCAACGCAGCGGGCATAAATTCTGCGTTGAGTGTTGTCCAGCTCGTGCCGGGAAGACTCATTATCAATAAAACCGGATTTTTGCGTGCTGGAGGAAGACTCATTATGGATTTGAAAATAAAACGGATCAACGGAATCCAGCTGGAACTTGGTCCTAAACCAAGGCACGGGCTTAGGCTTATGCTTACGCTCACGTTTACGCATATGTATATTTAGGCTTTGGCTTTTCTCAGGCTTAAACTTAGGCTTAGGCTGAATGCACGCGGATAGACATATATGCAACATACATAATGAGCCTTCCTGGGAAACGGCCCTATGGGGGGAAGGCTCATTACGAGGATTCCGTTTGATCCGCTTTATTTTCAAGTCCAATGAGTCTTCCCTCCAGGGCCTCTGCAGCATGAACTGATCACAATAGCAATGAGTCTTCCATCAACCGTCCAGCTACGGTTGGCATTGGCAATGGCGGATCTCGATGCCAGCCGGTCCACCCACAGCTTTCTGCGATCCCGCATATAGACGCAGTGTGTCGGCTGACACAAGGCTGACATTGGCACAAAATGAATGAAATAAAGAATCAGAAACTATGAACAGCAATATCAATCGGCTGTGAAAATCAACGATGTAACGGCCGTTACTTCTCTATATACCTTAACACGGTTGTTAATACGATTCAAAATCTGATGTTGAGTTGGGTATCAAGTGGGGATTTTACAACATGCTTTGTACAACATGTTTTTCCTGGCATCAGTATTTTGTGAAACATCAACTGTGTGAGTTAGCTAGTATCGTTGTTCTTTTATGTCAGTGCATTAGCATTGGTTGAGAACCATATTTATTTTATGCCCCTTGGGGCATTTTTGTTTCTTGTACTGACATGTTCCATTGCACCTTATCTGTATAGTGTTTTTTGTTTGTGCCAATTTGGATCGGGAGATAACCGCGCACTGGCCTTTTTCTAACATTTAGCCCCGGGAGCTCTTGGTGGGAATTGGTGGAAAATGGACCCTCCGGCATATACACAACCTTCGTGATTTCCCATCCTATTTCCTATCCGTTTTTACCCGAGACCTGCTGCAGGAACGGCATGCACCGGTGTTCAACGCCCAGGACTGGAAATTTATTCTTGAAGACCCATGGCGAAACGCAGTGACAACCAGCTTTGCGATGTGGGTGGTCTACAGCACCACACACAAACACACACCGTAGTTTATACCTATACAACAGTATGGCTGAATTTTAATCGGATTTACAAGAACTGACGAGCGCGAACTGACCGCATCCTTTGTACGGTGAGCCTTTTTTCAGGCAGGCTTGGTGAGCAAGCGTGATCTTAGGTCTTATCAGTGGTGCCCAAACCTAAGCCTGAGCCCAACATGAGAGGGTATTCATTTTTGTTAAATTATCTTCACAGATTCACCGCCCAGCATCTCGTTCACCGTTGAGAAAGTATCCTTAAGAGATTTATAGCGTGCCCTTCACCCTTGACAAGGCCTCCTCAAGGTCACCGCATGGCATCTTTGCGAAAGCACCTTCAGCAGTTTACAGTTTGGTAATTAGCGTGCTGTTCATTCGCATCAGTTAGGCATGTACATGTAGGTTGTTGCGATTATGGTGAGCATCGCTATAATTACGCTATTTTAGAAATGAAGACGGAGCAGCATCGGAGAGCAGCGTCGCAGAACGGTTGCATTCAACATGGCTATACGTCACCGTTGGCTTGTTACGAAAGAGAGATATTGGCTAAATAATCCTGAAAAGGTAAAAAAAACTTTGTGACAAAATTGTGACACACAGACACAGCCTTTTTCAATTCAAGCATTACAGGTTTTTCTTTGCTCAACCCAGTGTGTCACGCGGGTGATTGATAACCAGACGATTCTCAACCACGACCTTGTGGTCTGAAACACATTAATGCAAATTTTAAACACAGCGTTATTTACTTTTTTTATTACGTTAAAGCGCGCTATTTACGTACGTTAAAAATCGGTTTAAAAAATCTAAAATCAAGACCATGTGGTGGTGTTATCTCAAATGATTTGTTTACCCTCACCCAGCGCAACGCAGCAACACACGAGTTCTGGGTCTAAGTCGCGTTTTGTCCAAGGTATTTGAGGAACACAAGTTTGTCAAGAGTGTTATGATACAGCACAGACACTGAGGAAACGAGACGACGCTGCAGTTCAAATAGTGCTGTGACAGAAAAAAGAGCGAAAAAAGAGAAATTCTTCCCAAATGACTGCATCTGGTAATCAACCGCACACCAATTTCGACAGCCTGTGGCTTCAAGCTGGAGGATGCGGCTTATTTCAAATTATGACGTATTTCATCTCCGAATACTGTAAGTTTGTGGTTTGCGCATTTCAATGCAGCACTGAACTGGGAAGAAACCTTGACACGTTTTTTGCCTTTGTTGGCTTGAATGTTGAAACTGGGTTGCTTAAGTGGCAATTGCGCATTCCTAATCGCCCAACTCAATCTTTACAAGTGTGGACACCGGCCAATGCGTCACAAAAGTCATATCAGTTGGTATTGTTTCTCCTACAACACGCACTATCCAGGTAATGAATGCCCTTCAGGAGAAACAATTGCGACGAAAATTTCCACTGACCGGCTTCTCTGATGAGCAGCACGAATTTCTCTTTCATACAAATTTCGGCATTGGCATTGCCAAGCGTTCCCCAACCATGAAACTGAAACCTTTGTTCTGATGCAAACATTAGCAAATCGCATCGAGCCCCCAGAGGCGAGGCACAAATTCGATCCGTCCGCGGGCAATTTTTCTTCCGGGGGTTGAAGCGCATGCCTGGGTGCATGTTGCACAGCACAATTGCTTTGCAACACTAAGCCATAATTTTGATTATTGTGAAGCCCCAGACCGAAATGCGATTAGGACTGCCCAATCGCCCCGTTAACAACTTGTCTCATCATTGAATAGGCATCGGATTTTGCTTGGTCTGCTCAGCCGTTGTGATGATGTTCGCTGCAGCCGCGCCGGACTGGTACTGTATGGACAATGTGACCACGATTGACAATGGTGAGATGATTAAAAAAACGTGCCGAACTGTTTTTTGAATGAACACCTTTTGATCATGCAGTAAGTTTCGCATAACGCCAGGCACACATCCGTGGCTGAATGCCTCCAGCGATTGTTCCGTGCTTGACACGTGTCGCGACATTCGTTTCAAGGAGGATATTCACACCGTGATGACCGATGTATGATGTTTTTAAACTTTTTAGTCAATCTTTCATAGGTATGTACGTGTTTGGTAAAAGTTTTCTGAATTCAAGTTCCGACTCTACTGTGACCGTGGTTGGCTTGGCGAGTTTATGACGTCCGCTCAGATCTTTGGCACGTTAATGGGGGCGCTCGTGTTTGGTCAAGTGGCTGAGTGCGTTGGCAGAAAAAAGGTTAGCGCGACTTATGTATCAACGATGAATGGTCCGACTGTTGCGTGGCGTAAACTTTGTTTCAAGTCTTCCAGGCGTTGATTATCATCTGGTTCACCTTTGTGAGCGCTGCCGTGATCGCCTCCTACTCTATCAGTTGGCAAATGTTCCTTGTTATGATGTTGGTGATATTCCCAATCGTCGATGGTTGTCGCAATGCGTAAATGACTCTAAACCTAGACGATGAGTTGCAGAATTATCACCGGCATGGGCTCGGGCGGTGTTTGGTCGATCTGCTTTGTGTTTAGTTTGGAATTCATCATACCGGAATACAGACACATGTTTTGCCTGAGTAAGTGCACCATTTTTTGCTTCATTGCCTTCTTGCCCGTTAAAATTTCTCTTCAAAGTCCTTTGTTTGCATTGCAATTCAGATCACTTCAGCCCGGGCTTCATCTTCTTTAGTCTGGTCGCCTGGTACTTCAAGGACTGGCGACAAATCATGTTCTGGCCGAGTCTACTATCGACTGTCGGAGTGCTGATTTTCGTCATGTGAGCTAAAAATTCTGTTTGTTACCGTGAAACTTCATCAAAAAAATGGTATGCCAGAAGTCACTTGCGAACGTCGTATTTTCTTGGGCGTCGAACTGAAAGACAACACCGAGGGTGATATTTTCGAAACGGTGTAAAGGTCAGTTGGGTGTAAAGGTCGGTGGGAAGCTCGGTCGACAGCTCAGTGTGATAGACCTCGGTGTAAACTTGATACATTCCACGTTAGTAACAGGCAATGTTTCACGTTTACACCGAGCTACGCCGACCGAGCTTTCGACCGAACTTTACACCGACCTTTACGCCCAACTAACCTTTACACCGTTTCGAAAATTCCACCCCGAGTTGGCGGCTTGGACACAACCTTCTAAGTCGCTGGATCGCGAGATCAAGACTTTTGGAGAAAGATAAAACATCGGCTTCAAATCCCGACCTGCGTCATGTCTCGGTCCGCATTTATTTAGTAAAGAACCGATACTTTTTGATTTAACTTCACGATTAAGCAAGTTGAAGGACTCTTGCAAGATGTTTCCGAGCAATATCAACTGAGTACAGTCTTCAATTTCGCCCAAGAATGTGTCGTTTGGTACATGTTCAACTTCAACCTTCAGCTTTGCTTCCGAGTCACCACGATGGCTGGTGGAACACGGCCGGTTTGACGAAGCCCAAAAGATCGTGAACAGAGTGGCCAAAATCAATCGAGTGAAAGCGACGGTACAATACAACCTTGATTTATTTTAACATTGCATATGTGTGCTTGCAACCGCAGAAGCTTGATCAAACCCCCACGGCCAAGTTTCCGAATAAGACCGCTGGGAGACTATTTGCGATTAATTTGTTTGATTTCTAAACCTCAAAAATGCCTCTTATTCCAAATGAGCCCCATGGGGCGTAATCGAACATCTTCGGTAATAATTTTGAAATGCAGGTGTCAATCGACGGCATGATCAATGCGGATCGCAACACAGTCACGCACTCTTATTGGGATCTCTTTCGTACGCCTCAGTTGACAAAATATATGATTGCGATGCTGATCAGCTGGTATGGTATTTTAAAATAATGATTCTTTGCAGAATTGTTCAAAAATCGTTCAGGTCGCCGTTTGGTTCAGGTTTACATGCAGCCATGTAAGTTATGGGCTTCTGTTCAACGTCAAGAGCTTGCCGGGAAATCGGTTTACAAACACGCTGATGACGGCCGTCTTGAATCTGGCCAGCAACCTTTTGGTTCTGGTCTACAATCGATGGTTATATGGATCGGTTTTGATGTTTCAAGTGTTCCAACCGAACAACAAACGGTTTTAACGTTTTCAGGTTGGGCAGACGAACGCAACACCAAATGTCACTCATCATAATGACCCTTTCATTGGTGATTGTTCTCAACGCTTACCTGTGGTTCGGTGAGTTCCACTTTTTTGGCTTTTAGCTTCTGAGTAAAGCTGACGTTATCGTTATGTAAGCGAAGGAACAAAGTTCTCTATGGTTTAAGATCAATTTATGTCGCCGGCCACACGAGATGTGGTGATCACCACTTTTGCATTGATCGGTTTCTGCATCTCTGCGCCCGCCTGGATATCATTCTATCTGTATTCGGCTGAATTATTTCCCACAGTGGTAAGGTAGTGGAAAATCACTTGTGTGTTATTGTTGATTTCTTTTTGTATTCCACACACATACATATCCATGCGTGTTCAGACCAATGGCCAACAGTCTTGGCTCGGTGTTTGCACGGCTGGGCGGTATTTTGGGACCGATGGTCGTCTATTGGGTAAGTTGGTGCATTGTTTCATCGTATTGCAGGGTGCATCTTTTCTGAACACTTCTAAACCTTCAGGGTCGGAGTTGGGTCGTGCTGCCGTATATCATCTGGATCAGTCTGCTGGTCTTCAATTCAATAGTCGCGTTTATCGTGCTTCCCGAGACCAAAAATCAACCGATGCCCGATGTAATGCCCGAGAAAGGGGCTTGGTCGCGGTCTAAGCCAGCAAAGGCCGAGTCCAAGTCTGAGACTGGTGGCACCAAACATAACAAGGAGAGAATTGCGATGGAATATGAAACTCAATGTTGATGTGAAACGAAAAAGCTATAGGATGTGCATTGTCGTTTTGTAAAAATCCAAAACTTAAATTAATAGGATTGCCGCGCTGCTTTTTCTGCGGGCAGTGCAACTGCGTTAGCAAGGGATTTCCCCAATTCGAGTGGTCCTTTGTTGTTTGGTGTCTCGTTTAAAGTTGGGACTAATGTTTGTGTTATCCCTAATTGAAATTAAAAGTATGACACGTCTCTAAGATAGTTATCCATTTCGCACATTTCTACCCGCCCGTGCCCATCACACCCATTATTTGCATATCAACCGGTGCACACATTTATCGCGCGCATTGCCTAACCGCACGCACGCAAATGGAATGGATAGAAATAGAATGAACAGAAAACTGGCAGAACAACAACAATGCATGTTCACACCACGCACTCTGCAATCATGTACCACCTGCGACCGTGACATCAGTTTAGTCTCGCGCGCGGCTTGTTCTATAACCGCATGAAAATCGCGACAAATATGTAGTGTTGCACCGAGTTGACGCAACAGTAGGTAGATCTGATATCGGGGATGATTGTTGAAACTTTCGAAAAAAATGAGATTTGAATGACGGCAACCGACATGCATTGCCTGTCCCCTATTTTCTGGAACTAATTTTCTTTGGTGCATGCTTGACGAATTACTTTAGAGCTGCTGTAAAGTTGTTGCTGATGAAAAGCAGATAAACTGTTTTTCTGCTCGGGGTCAGCTTTTGTTACAACGAATTTCGATATAACGAACTATCCGAGTTATTAGGAATGGATTTTTTGTCTAAATATGTGCACCCAGTGCATTAGTGATCAATTTTGACGAATACTTTGTTATAACGAACACACTGCGCGTCCCAAGAATTTTGTTATAAAACGGGGGTTGAGTGTTAGGGCGGACTTAGGTTGAACACGGAACACGGAACACGGAAATATTTCCGTGTTCCGTGATAAAATTTTGAAAATCACGGAACACGGAAATATTTCCGTGCACGGAACTATTTCCGTGTTCCGTGTTCCGTGATAATTTTGAAAATCACGGAACACGGAAATATTTCCGTGCACGGAAATATTTCCGTGACACGGAAATTCATGAAACTGGTTTGTATGTAAATTTTTTCCGTGTTCCGTGTTCCGTGTTCAACCTAAGTCCGCCCTAACACTCAACCCCCGTTTTATAACAAAATTCTTTCCGTGTTCCGTGATTTTCAAAGTTATCACGGAGCACGGAACACGGAAATATTTCCGTGTTCCGTGATTTTCAAAATTTTATCACGGAACACGGAACACGGAAATATTTCCGTGTTCCGTGATTTTCAAAATTATCACGGAACACGGAACACGGAAATATTTCCGTGCACGGAAATATTTCCGTGTTCCGTGATTTTCAAAATTTTATCACGGAACACGGAACACGGAAATATTTCCGTGTTCCGTGTTCCGTGTTCAACCTAAGTCCGCCCTAATCGGTCTCATCTTAATCAACACAAACAAAGGCTCCAACAGATGAGACAACTCCATCTCTGGGGCACGGTTGCATGAAGTGCCCGGTAAAGATGATTCTGATGGGCATCATAACAAAAATGAAACATGGATATCAGCTAGCTGTCATGGCACGGATGAATCAGAAATCGGTGCAACACTAAAAGGAAAGCCCGATTCATGTCACGGAACATGCATGTACACGGAAGCGGAAGATGCGAGGGTGTTTGCGCGCACGCTCTTTGAACTGGAACGAAACGAATCACAAGAAACTATGCATACGATAGTAGCCAAGTTTGGATCACACCGAATTGACAGGACCTGCATGGTGCTCACTTTTTCCACCCCTATTACGTTTATGTCATTGTACGCGCTTTCAAACCGATAACACCTATTATTTGATTGTTTGGATTTTTGAGTTCAGTGAAAATTTGATGCGATCCCTCAATTTTTCCCATTTCAGCCCTCAGTGTGAACAATAAAAACCAAATATTCTGCGATTTTTTAAAACCTTTTTGTGTACACAAGGCACTTTCATTCACAAGTAGTTTTTGCTTTTACTAATTTCAAACAAAGTTTATTTGCAGTCCTATGCATTAGATCACGTTGTTTTGCTAACAGTTGTGTACTTCGAATGTGCATGTCCAAAATGTTAAAAAATATGAATCGTACCACATGATCTTGCATGCCGGTGGCAAATAAATGACAAGTGGGTACACGTTTGTTCATGCCAACTAATGTGTTTTAGGAGGCGTCATAAAAATGGTTGCTTTTCAGAGTTCGAGTACCATATATGCAAAATGATGTTAAGATAATATGTGCAAATTAATAACGTCATGTTTTTCAAAGTTCGCTTTCTAGAAAAAAAAACGCATAACGTACTGTTTTTCAGCGACAGCTATAAAATACTCAGAAAATAATCAGTTGCTTTGAAACATGACTGAGCTGGATGCCGGTTATCAAATATACGAGCGGACCAATCGCACATATAAATTAGTGTATGATCAATCGATTATTCTGCCTGGAGTGGAAACATGGATGGACGCGGTGAGAACCGAAAAAATTGGTCTGCTGATGATATGTCATGCATAGTTGTTGCTGTTGTTGTTGTTGTTGTTGTTGTTTGTTTGTCAGTTATTGTATAATACGCCAGCTCACCAGTAAATTTCTTGTGACTTATCACACAAAGATTATGCGCAAATTCCAGGTATTCTGGACGAAATGGTGGCAACGTCACTGGCACACGACCATCTATATTTCGATTGTGTATCTCTCACTGGCGCTATTGGGTCAGCATTTGATGAAACATCGCCAGGCTGTCCACTGTGATCGAATGCTGATGGCGTGGAATTCGGCATTGGCAATATTCAGCGCTATTGGCGCGATTAGGTGTGGGGAGGAGGTGATGAAAAGGTGTGGTCGCTTTTTTAATGTTTATACTTCCGGCAGTCGCTTCGATGGCTACAGCAGCTGGTCCAACATGCTCTGTGGTGTACCCGGGCCATTCTTGGGTGCTGCGAATAATGTGCCTGGATGCGTGACTAAAGCACAAAATTCGATCCCATCATCCATTTGACACCTACGATAAACCTTTCAAACTCCATTTTCTCCACTTCCAAATTTTCCTCCTGCAGCTTGTCGACGCATGGGTTCACAGCGACCATCTGCAACTCATGCGACCCGTCGGGTGTGTGTGCCGTTTGGCATTGGTATTTCGCAATGTCCAAACTGGTGGAATTGGGCGATACGGTATTCATTGTGATCAGAAAACGACCGCTGCAACTGTTGCATTGGTACCATCACATCACGGTGCTCATGTACACCTGGCATTCAGGTAAAGAAGGAATGTAGAGAAAATGTGTTGCAAACCACACAGCTTGTGTGAAAATAGTGGCCAAAAGCACACAAAGTGATGTGTTTTTTACAGTCACTCACTGACACCTATGTAATTGTTGTATGGTTTCCGACCACACGTCTAACCACTTGGTTGAAAACCCACATATTCTTCCGAAAGTTCAAGTTTGATAGTTTAGGGCAGGAAAGAAAGTTTGACACTTCATGAGCGGAAACTCAAAAACACGCTTCCCAGCAAACAATATATTGAACTTTGCACCGATGAGCGTGCAATCCTCGATTGCCAGGTAAATCGCAGCTACCGACTGCCGGGTGGTGAACCAGGTCGTCGTCAGAACAAAACGTTCCGTTCAAATGAGCCAATCAATCATTTTCCAGCCACCGAGCACGTGGGTGCAGGTCGATGGTTCATTTGGCTGAACTACACCGTGCACGCATTCATGTACACGTACTACGCGTGCAGGGCTGCCGTCTGGAAACTGCCGCAAATGGCTGCTGTCTGCGTCACGTCGATGCAAATCGTGCAGATGCTCGTCGGAGTGTATATCACTTACTCGGTGAGACAACTGGTGATGTTTCACTTAAGGCCACTTTATACATTGTCTCGTTGCGAAACACGCAACAATTTCTGACGCGCTGATTGGCTGTTGGTCGCGCATGAGCCAATAACGCGCGAGAAAATGTTGCGTGTATCGCAACGAGACAATGTATAAAGTGGCCTTTACAGTGCGCGGGTTGCGATTGGGGCTGTGCCGCACTTCCACCAAGTGACGGTTGATCAAAGGTTGTTACACGCAACCCGCGCAGTGCGTGTAGAATAAAGCGATCACTGGCAGCACCTTGTGTTTCAAGCGACCTAGTCGTTTGGGACGTTTTTGGTGTTTTGGGGTCTGAAGATCCGTGCGCGCTTCGTCTCTGACGACGATGGCTCCGGGCACAAACCAAGAGTTAGATGGCAGGAACCGAAACCCGCCAGTGATCAACGCGTTATGCGTGCCACACGCACCACGACCTTTGGCGTTTCACTTACCTTTTCCTCGCTGAGATGAGTTTGATAGTATTTGACTTCCGTCGTCAAAAAGGAATCGAAACTATGCAGTGTGGTTGAACAAAAAAGTAAGAAAAAGTAAAAACGCGTGTTTTTATAATCAGATTTTGGAAAATAAATTTTTCAAAAACACACACAAATTCTTCCTGGAGAGCGAGTTATGTAGTTACGGGTGTTAGTTCAAAATCATCCCGAAGAACCATTCGTGGTTTCTCAGTGAGCCTGTATGCAAAAACATTATTTCTCTTTCAGGTTTACCAAATCAAACGCCACACCACAGTACCGTGTCAGCAGAGCTATCGTAATCTGTATTTCGCAATGTCGATTTACGCCAGCTATTTTTTGTTGTTCCTGAAGTTTTTCGTGGATGTTTACATTCTGAACAGAAAGAAGAAGAAAGTGGAATAATATACAACTTTAAACGATTTTTTTAATTCAGAATAACCACAAAACTGTGAAGTAGGAGATATGAAATATATCGAATCTCATTGTAAGATAATGTTTCAATTATGCGTGTGTATTGCGTTGTTTGTTTACCGAATAAAAGCAGAACGGCTACAACCAAAAACTCACGCCTTGTGCGCGTTGTGGCGCTATGCTCGTTTTGTAGGCGGAGTCACCTTGCTTTTCACCCCAAGGGCGCGTGCTGTCCCAAACCGCTTGAGTACCTTTTTACTACAAAACGAGTGAAGAAACGCGCGTAATTTTTGTATTAGTGGTTTGTGTACGTTTGCTTCTTGATACTATAATGAGAAATACGGGGCAAACAGCGTTCTTCTCCCATTTTGTAACAAAGAAACTATACATAAATAACCAACTGAGCGTGGTTTACCTCGTATTTTATTTTATACCAGACAAAAGTACAGTAGACAGCAGTGCAGTATGCATGGGTATACGCGGACTATTTTGTATTTCGGTTTTTATGCCACTATCGCGTAACTTTACAAACATACAGTTTGTGGAAACTAATAGAAAATTGTTTCAGAGGTATGCAAATTGGGTTTGATGGCTAGGGCTTGCGGTTGGAATCCTTAGATTTCCCTTGTACCACCTCTGTTTCGTCAGTAGTGTCCTATCGTAAAGTGGGGGCAGATCCTGAAAACTTCAGGCTTGCATGGTATCTCTTTCGGCTAACAAGCGTGTTACGACCTAAACCAAATGATGATATGACTCATTTCTTGAACTGTGGATGCACACATGCACAGTATGCGGCAACCGCTGAAGTGCATAACTATGACACATACTGTAGTGTTTTAATTTGAAGTCAAAAGTTTATGTTGTTGATATATCGTTATACAGTATATATGTACTCCACATTAGTATTTTAAGCACAAAAACATAACTGGTGTTCGGCGCTTATGGACGACATACTGAGCAGCTGTTTCAGTTTGTGTACTTTTCATTTCCATCGCACAAAATATACCCAGAAAGAGGTACAAGGTGAAGCTCATGTGCCCCGCCTTCTAAAGCCAATGTTATGAAAGAACCGGAAGCTCTAAATAGACAAATTTATTTTCTGGACCCAGCCGGTTACCCGCTGTGAGCATACAGCATACACGTCCCATGCTTTTCATAACCTGAAAAGTTACAACACACCAAAATGCATGACTTCAGTGGAAGTTTGTTTTGACCATGTCTAATGTTCTTATTTCAGCGGTTAATAAAAATAAACATAATTTTATGAATAAATAAAATAAGAGAGTGGACCGACGGCGTGGTCATTCCGTCATGATCACCTGAGCTACAAATGCAACAACAATACAAAAATGTTTAAACCTCGAATCTCATTCTTGCTAATTTTTCTCGTTTTCCCACTTTTTGACGCCGAACAACTGTCGTTTTGTCCGAAGCCATGTGACTGCAATGGACTGACGATTCTTTGTTCCGCCAAAGGACTCAGGAAAGTGCCCGCAAAACTGCCGACGGAGGTGCAGAGAATGTTAGTGGCAACTCTGTTACAAAACTTGTATTAGACTTTGCGGCTTTGTATTGGTCTTGTTGCCTGTTGTTTTTGCGTGAGCGTGACGGAGTCCTCCCTCTTTGTAGTGAAGATGGAATCCCTTCGGTTGGTGTGTGAAGTAGAATAGTTAACTCGCTGTTCACGCATTTGGTACACCAACACCGAGGATGACTCACATACTGACGACGACCTGGTGCACCACGCCGTTTCACTTACGTGACATCAAGTTTATGAATTTGGTTATTCCCCCTTGCAGAGATTTCCAAGAAAACGCAATCGCTACGATACGAAAGGATGACTTTGCTGGGCTCAGAAACCTCAAAGTGCTGTAAGTCTAGTTGGGATCGAACCTTGATTTTGTTTGGAGGGAAGCCATGGAGAAAACCAAGCCAAGCCTAGGACGTAAAACTGCACCGGGACCCAACAACGTTCCAGTTTTCGACCCAAATAGCCAAGGCTTTTCCGATTGCATCTTCACATGTGGTGCCAGTCACACGAGCCCGTCATTATTATGTCACACCTTTGTGTTCCGTGCTTATTCACTTATTAATGGGATTCGTCCTCGGGATTTTCGTAATTCGCTCACGTTGTGGCACTGGAACTGTTTCTGGTGGTGTGTTGGCAAAAGTGCATATACTACGACATTAGAATCCAAGCAAGCCTCCTTTGCGCAAACCGTGGTGTAACAATATGTGAACGAAAAAATATAATTTATTCATAATTTCAGTCAATTCATGAACAATCAGCTACACACGATCGAAACGGGCGCGTTCAGGGATTTGGTGTCGTTGCAAAGATTGTGAGTTGGGCTCGCCCCGCATTTTTAAACATCACCTATATTTGGAACATTACTGTCACCATAAGCCTTGCTCTGATTTTCAATTGTTTGGGTTATCATGCGGGTTCATTTCACTCACTAATGATGATATGGATTCGAAACAGGCAAATCCAAACCTTAGTAAAATCCTTGCTCCAATTTGCACATTATCGATGTCCATTATTGGTTTTTTTATTGTCCATGGAGCAAGCAACTTATGTAGCAAAAGAACACAACCAAGCTGTTTACGGTTTCAAAAATTTTCAGACGGTTAAACGGCAATCAGATACGTTCGTTACCCGACGGCTTACTATCCAGCACAACACAACTGCACAGACTGTAAGTTGGGGTTCCAATGCTTTGGTTGTGAGTTTTGACTTATTTTGACTTGTTTCTTTTTATACGAACGGCACCCAAAATGTTTTTTAGACTTTGTTTTTTTTGCGGTGTTGTTTTTTTTGCGGTGTTATTCTGTTTCATGCCTGATAAGACCGTACCATCCGGTGATTGAGCCTAAAATTATCCCATTTAGAAGCCTGTAATGGCGAACCAGAGACGTTCTAGTGTTACATTTGTGGTAAACAGATTTCGACTAAACGGCTTTGCTGCGGGGTGCAGTACAAACAAAAATTCAGTTGGGTTCGCTTTGAAAACTTGGTTAGGAACTTAAGAAACTAGAAATGGGACCAGCTTGTGTCTCTATCCGCCGAATACATATAGTTACAAAGCCCTTGAGAACTTGAAAATGCTCATCTCTGCTATTGAGCCTGAAGTGTGCAGTCTGTTTGTGTTTGGCATAGAGGCGCAAACCTCAGCTTGCGTCAAATTATACAAAAATGCGTATATACCACGTGACCAATTTCTGAAAAGTGTCTGACCAGAGAGACCTAAGAAGGTTTATGGCAACATAACGGATGGGTCTCTCCGTGCGTCTTGTGATTTGTTTGTTCGTGTGATTTAGTGCCCGGTTCACGAGCTCTGCCTCTGTGTATGTTATGTGATGTTTCGCCCGTGAAATTTTTGCTTGAAAAAAATGGGCGCTGGTGTTGTGGAGTGGCCATTACCATTATCAATGCGCTTAACAGAACGAGAGCAATTTCAAGCAGGGAATTTAGCTATGTGCGTATCACCATGGACCAAAAGCGGAGGATAAAAGTTTTATCTGGTCTTTCCATCACACAAGGCTAAAGGAAACATGCACCTTGGTCAAACTGTAACGAACAGCTCTACATCCGATGATAAAACAGCAGGGTTCTGCCATCACTTCGTGTGTGGTGGATTAATTTTGAGCCCTTTTGTGACCGATCTTTATGTTCTACGCTTTTTCGGGTCATGCAAACTTGCAGATCTTGGGGTCATGCTCAGTAACTTTGAGTATGTTAATTTCAACTGGGTATCGAAGATAACTCGAGGAAGACCACACAACTTTCGAGCCAAATTCACTTTATGCCCAAATGTGATTGAAATTCGCCCGCACCTGGGGCCCGTAAAGTAAAGGAAATGGCTCAAAGTTGGGCGTCAGATTTTTCGAACGAGGCCAAACGAGCTGTGGGCAAGCTTTTCTTCATAAACGTCCAGCTGTGTGGTGAATTGTGGTTTTGAGAGGGACTTTGAATAAAAAAAAGTAAAATTTCATCCCATAAAATTGACGCAGTGTGTCTCCAAGTCCAACCACAAAGCAGAAACCATTCATCTCACTTCAGTAAATCTGCTCACAACCACAAGCAAATTAAGTGTTATGTAAAGTTGTGTGTGTTTGTGTGAGGTGCAAACCGCCTTGAGCCGAAAATTTGGGAACAAATATTATTTTTGGTCACTCTGGGTCGTGAACTTACGTGTGCGTTGGTCAGTCAGCACAAGGTGTGTGAAAAATTCTTGGTCAGTCGTGTTGGGTACAGGGTGTATATACCGTAGAAACTGTGTTAAATAAGCAAAAACTGTGTATCCTTGAAACTACAATTTTTGTTGTTTGAGTACAATACACGTATTTCACGCATTGTTACCTATTATGGGTCGAAATCCTATACAAATAATTGTATACTATTGCAGCAATGCAACAAATAAGTTGTGTGAGTTGTTTTGTTTGCTTTCATTTGCCCCGCAAAATGTGTCCCACCGCCGCTGAATAAACAAAACTGAACGGTTTAAAGCAAAAGCAACGTGTTTTGTGGGACGTTTTGCAACATGCTGGGATTAAAAATTACACAAGAATGTGAGAAAAACGCGATCTTGTTCTTTCATTGTATTTTGCACAGAATTTTCTGACAGAAAGAGAGCTTAGAGCGGGCCTTTATCATGATACTGGATCTTTTAAATTTAGCCCCCTTTCATGTAATGATATGGGCCGTTATTCATTTTTATGCAAATTTTTGAAGAACCGACGCCTCTTCATTTGTTCGAGATAAGGAAAACCACTGTTGCATTCTCCAGGGGCCAATGAACATACATACACATATACAATCGACATTTTCTTGGGGCACGAACATGAAAGACACGGCACGGTTATGTGTGCCTTCTGAGCCTGTGATGTACATAGGATAGCCCGCACATCGAAGCTGCGTTTTTCAAGACAACATATAGGGTGTCCCAAAAGAAGCTCCCCACTTTTCCTTTTCGCTATGGGATGAATGATCCGTGTTTGCATAATTGAACTATATGTTAATTGGACGGTTTTGCTTCACTGCATGCCGTAAACTAATCCACACGCGTCACATGCGCTACCACAAGGTGATGTTCGAATGCAGCATCAAACAGGAAGCGAAGAAGCGCCCCCAAGGTAGGCTGCCCCCTGAAACATCTTTGTCTTGGATTTTGGCCCATGGCACAGGAGTGGGGTAATCGAACCACAGGAATTTCGAAAATGAGGTCCATTTTTGCATCGGATCCAGGTTGGGGCACATGGGGCACCGAACACCCACAAACTTTTGTTTCCAATTTGAGCAAAAATTGGTACAGGGGTCTTATCGACCATGGAGATTTCGAAACAAATGTTGCTTTGAATCTGGATCCAGATTGGGGAACATGGTCCTGTCCCCGAAACCTATTTTGTCATGGAGCGTATCAAGCTTGAAGACATGCCCTTTGGCAACGAATGGTTAAAATTAGCGTGTGTCCTCTACCACCCCAATCCGGATCCAGATACAGAAACATTTCTTTCGAAATCTGCGTTGTCGACAGGCCCTCTGTGCCAACAACACAAAACAAAGACATCTGCCGCCCCCCCCCAAGGGGGGACGGGCACGGGGGCCGGGGGGGGGGGGGGCGGGGGCGGGGGCGGCCCCCCCCTTTGTTCTAATCGGAGAAAAACCGTTTTGGGTGTCAGGCGCCCCCCTGTGCTTCAACCTCGATGCGATGCCAAAATGAACCTCGTTTTCGAAATCCCCGTGGTCGAGTATCCCCTGTGCCAGTTTGGGTACAAGTCCAAGACAAAAAGGTTTCTAGGGTCAGCCTACCCTCTATTCCTCTTTGAAGCTGTGTTGAAACGCCACCTAGCGGGAGCGCATGTGGGTTGGTTTGACATGCACTGAAGTAAAACTGTCCAATATAACATACAGTTCAATATCAGGTGCAAACGTGCCATTCGTCCCACAAGCAGGGAGCTTCTCTTGGGACACCCTGTACTAAACATCGACATACATTTCAGCTGACTCAAGCTGGCAAGTGGCCTGGCTCTGTAAAAAAATCAGAAAATCAGGTACTCTGAGTTTCGTTTTGTGGTTACTGTAGATAAATCGACAATATCTGATAATATGTTCACGAAATGATCACCACCTCACACTTCCGCAAAAAACTAACAGCAACCTTAAAGTTTTTTTATGTGTGACGAATGAGGTCAGGATTTTGAACCTTCTTGCCAAATCAAACTTTCGGAGAATAAACCGGGTTCACCCATAGTCTATTGAATCCAGGAACCAACCCCAGTCCTGCATGATGTTACGCTAGCAGAACACGGAAGTGCAGATGATTTGTCCAGTGTGGATAATTTTGCCAGAAAACACGCGGAAGCAATGGGTAAAATTTCAAGGCCAATTTTAGTTCCCGAAGGGTGTGAACCTGTTATTTATGCGTGCAGCAGACACCTTCCTGTGTGCCACATATGGTATTTTGATATTTGGGGGAAATTTCTTTTGCAATCAAAGTGCTTGCTTGAATACACATTTAGCAGAAGTGGAGATTTCTTTGTTGTGTACGATGCAGTATTGCACAATTTGCTGACGATTCCATAGTTTTCCAACAAAGTATGGAAGATGACGCTGACCAAGGGCTACGCATTTGCGAAACTGATGCACTAAAAATCCTTCAAGCGTGAAAGTTTTGTTTGTTTTCATGTGATCTCTGCAGAAGCTTGTCCCATGCCCCTGTGTTTGAAAGTTTCCTCTGTTTTATGCTGCAGCAAATTTATGAAACTAATGCTTCTGGGATCACCGCATTATCTTCTCGATGTCAAAAACATTGAAACGGAAGCCATATCTTAGTCCCAGACATCACGTGAAAGCGCAAGGAAGACACATTCCGACACACCACTCTGAGACTGACGTTTATCAAGCCGAACCCAAACAAAACAATGACAAACAGCTCGTTTAAACGTTTTTCGGCCGTTTTCCGCCCGACGGTGGACGATTAAGATGTCATTCTTGGGTTGGAGGCTTGACAACGTGATTTTTGGTTGAGATGCTGGGTCCTGGGAAGTCGGAAAAGTCCTAACTTGAACGTATGTATGACACCAGGATCCCAAAAATTGTGAACTGTCTTGGGTGACTAATAACCGTGGAACTCAGCGCTGCCGCACTTTTACACCAGCAAACTGGCATACATAACCAAAAGGACTTGGTATGTTATGTGTCTTTTTAAAAGGATGCCGTTCCACAATATTGTTAAAACTGGGAACAGTTGTGTCAATTTGGGTGCACTTCGACAGCAAAACAGCAGCCATTGGACCCAAAATACCCAACTTTCAAGGATAGTAGCCTTCAGCAGTTGTTGTTGGTGTTGCAGTGTTTGGTGTTTAAGTGTGTTTTGCTTGTTGAGCGGTGCAGTGTTTGTTTAATAAATGGTGAATTATACTGAGGTGCCAGCCTGACCAGACCACCAGGGGTGCGAAACTGGCAGACGGAACCCTGGCACTAAGTTGTATCAGTTCCGGTTCCGGACTAATATCCGCACTTCCCGACGCAGAACCGGACTTTGCTTTTTGCATCATTTCGACCAAAAGACGATGACTATATTAATGGTTGGCAGCTGCCTCATTGCTCGAGTTTTGAAGAACCAATCGCTTCTCAGGGGCTGAACGTTCGTTATGGCCATTTCTCTATGTAAAATATAAGATTGAAATAAAAACGGACACCTTTCTGACGGGCCACCTCATAAAAGTTCTGGATGAATAAATTCCACGCACAAACTTCGAGGGCGTGATATAATGACCTTTTTAGCGGCAAAGGTGTGTTTCCAAATGTGATCTCGGCCAGGTTTTATGGCCAGAAACTGTTAAATTTAGGTCGCTTTTAAAAGCTTCTAAGCTTTGCAAGTTAAGTTACGGTTGTGTTTTACGTTAAAATGCGCTTAGGAGGCGTATACGCGTGAAAAATCCGCATGCAAATGTTTCGGTTTTGACCTTCACACATTTGTATATATTTTGTATCAAATAATTTCTTTCGCGACCAAAAAAACGCGTGTTTTGCGGTTTGGAACACACGGCAGCAATTGTAATAATTTGTACATCGCTTTAGGCTGAAGGTCACAGGTACATTGACCGTGACTTTGCAATGCAATCAACTGACATTCCCAAAGATTTGAGCTGACACAACGCTGCTAATTTGTGGATTTATGAGCGTTCAGACAGATTTAAGTGGGAAGAAATCAGAAAAATATGATAGAAAGTCGGGCTATAAACTGGGGATGGATTTGAACGATAAATTAAGCATGTCGACAAATTTCAGACGATTGAAAACACATATGCATTGATTTATAGTTGTTGCGCAATCTTTTAATGGGCGAATCACCACAACAGTGCTGCATCTGGCCATTGTAGTCGGGGCTTGCGGCTGCGAACGCTCAGCTTTTCAAGTGTGTGTTTGTTGTTGCGTCAAATTTGTCGTCTTGAGTACCATGGACTTCTTAGTACCTGTTCTGTTATGTGTTGGTGTGGGTGCCTTCTTTAGCACAGTTATACCAAATCGTCACACTTCAAATCGTCACAGTAACTTTATGTGTAAGACAGAGTCAGTTTCTCAAGTGCGTTGCGTGTTGCGCCTGAATGATGATTTGATGATGACGACTTTAAGTGGGATAACGTGTGGCAGTTGTGAATTGCGAAAGCAAACAGAAATTGCAGAATGAGGAAGAATTAGGGGTCACGCGTTGCAGGCAGAGTTTTGGAGTAATCGAATCAGAGCTGCTTTATATTAATCCGAAGAACCACAAACCCTTGGTAGCACACAGATGTTGATTACGGCCTTGTAAAGCTCTGCTGTTTTATTACGAGCTGTATTATGATTTTTTCATTGCTCCTGTTTTGTTTTTACAATATTTGGGTTTCTTTCCCATAAATCAAGCAGTATTGATTCGTGCTCTTTGGCTCATCAGATTTCAAGGAAAACATAAAAAAAGCCGACACAAAAAATTTTGTCTACTTGTTCCGCTATTTTTATCGAATGGCCCATTTTTTGAAGTGGCACTTTCGCGTAAAAGCACAGACACATGTTAAAAACAATGAGCACTTCGTTTTGTCTCAAGTGCGCAAAGGGAACCATTTCTTGTGATGAGTTCAAATTTTAGAGAAAAAACAACCATCGGGAACCCTTAGTTTTTCTTGTGTACAATACGGCACAGGAACCTGCACCTAGTGCCCGAACAATTTGTTTCCCGAATTCTGTTGAGCCACTAATTCCTGGAGACTCCCATATCGCGGAAAGCCTCTTTCGGCGCGACTAAATAGGGTGCCACTCACGCTTATAGTAAAATCTAAACCTTGACCTGGGAATTACATTTCATTCCTTCGCTCAAGACAGGTGCAGTCCATTTCATTGCAATATTGTTGTGTGCACGCACGCATAATCCGTCATCAACCACAATGGGAATCGGATTTGGGATTACGGGATGCCTCATTAGTCCAGTACAAGGGGATTGACTACAGCACTGATTTCGTGGGTTTTGTCACTCAGTGGGTAGGCACGATGGGAAAAGGTGCGAAACTCATTTTGAAGTCATCATTTTTATCCGGAACCGATAATAGAGTTCGTTCAGTAAGTGGTCTCGTGTGTTAGCTGTGAAGTCTTTTCACGTGTGTACTATATGTTGCACAAATGGAAATTTATGGCATCGGCCTGGGGTTGTTCTTGGCGCGCGTCGTTGAAAAACATTACCACTCGGTACAAATATCTCTAAAATGTCTCCATCTCAAAACATTGACTGTTTAGAACAAGTAGACACGAGAACGAAAACAATAAAACTCATCGAGATACAATACATACAGTATAACTTGTTCGCTGGCAGGGAAAACACGGAACATTCAAGTATACCAAGCATTGCATGGGGCAGGTTGTATTAGGTACGTAGGCGCAACACACCTATGTATCAAGCAGCACACTTTCTGCACTTGCAACATGCACGCACGATAACCTTTCACTGTCACATAGCGTGACTGGTAACTGATTTTATCTCTTTATCCTTGTGCAGTGGTGGCGGCCAGGGCCAGAAGTTCCCCACCTTCTTGAGTGACTGATTGATTGGCTGTAATCAAATTCTCAGTCAAAGACACCAACAAGACAGGGGCTAAACTGTCGACAACCCACTACACATGACCTTGTGTGCTTAACTAGCGTGTCGTGCTGGGGAGTTGGACATTTCTCTTTCGTTTGATTATTTCTGTGTCTCGGTGTGTGTGGGGGTTAAATTGGCGTATCATCTGGTAAATAAAAGTATGGGCGTTTTTCGTTTGGCAGAAATGGGGGATTGACCAAACAGTGCGGTGATGGGGATAAAAAGTGAATCAACTGGTGGTGCGATGGGCCCAAACAGCAAAAAACGGGTTGACACTCGAATTATTTTTGGAGAGGATATTTTTGACAAAAAGTTTCCCTATTTTCAGTGATCTCTCGCACAACATGTTGACCATACTCGGCGCCGAAGCGATGCGAGGGCCGACGCAGATGAAGAACTTGTGAGTTTGGGCAGTTGAACGAAAAAATATGTATTCTTTTGTGGAACGCAGTGGAATGAAAAATAAATTACTTGACATTTTTCTCAAAACGGTGAATTAGAGCACGCAGTTTTCGCTGAAAAAAATGTCAGATGGCTTCAAAAACTTCGAAAACGGTCAGCAATGCGCTGGCATATTTGGTTGCGTTGCCCGTTCAACCGACTTTCACAGACGAGCGCGGTGCTGAAAGACAGTGATCGTCAGTGCGAATGCACCAGACAGTCACGTTCGGTGACCGCATGCAAAAACACCCCAGCTGGGGTTTATTCAAGAAAAGAACACGACTCACAAAGAAAAAGTCGGACTAAATTAATTCGTTTTCAGACAACTTGACAAGAACCAACTATCGTGCATTGACGACGACATCGTTGGGAATCAGTCTCAGTTGGAGATACTCACTCTCAACAACAACAATTTGACGGCTATACAGGGATCCATGTTTGACAATCTGCACAGTTTGAGAGTGCTGTGAGTTTATGGGGATGTTTTTCTATTCATTTTCATCTGGCGACGGTGCTAAAGCATACCACATGTTTATGACGATTTACCTATCACTGGGCGCAACGTGTCACCCTGAACCAGGTGGCCCCAAATACCAAAGCTGGCACAGATGGACATGGTATCGCGAAGAGGTCTGGCTTCAGTTAGGCTCAGGGGTTAGATATCGACTGACGGTTGAGGCAGAAAGAAGCCCATGACACTGTCAAAGCCCATGCCACTGTTACAGTATGTTACCATGCTAATTACAACAGTAATGCAGGCGTCTGCACGACAATCCATGGCTCTGCAATTGTCACCTCCGACCGCTGGCAGAATTCATGCAGCATGAACCAAGATTCGCACGGAACGTCAAATGCGCCGGACCGCACTATTTACAAGTGAGTTTGCAAATTCACGACTCAAAAACGTATCGGACTGCCAAGAAAGTCATTCGCTTCCGTATTCAGGGTCACCTTCTTGAATCGCAAGCAGTGACCTCCCTGATGAAATGTTCGGGTTCCGGTACCGCATCCCGGCACACCAGCGACACCCCGTGTGCCCGTCGACCGATGTGTCCACCAACATGTCAATGTAGTGAAACGACCGTCGACTGTAGACATCGAAGACTGAGTCACATTCCCAAAAATCTACCTGCGGGAACCACGGAATTGTGCGCTGTTTGGCGTTGCTTTTCGTGAAAATCGCTTAAACTCGCATTTTTTCGCACTTTTCCAGGAGACTGGAGCAAAACGACATCACCTATGTGCCGACTCGTTCATTTGAATATCTGAAATCGCTGCGCCGACTGTGAGCTCCTTTTTTCTTCAACGCATGGTAGCAATGGTTTGGAACACAAATCCGATCTTATGTTTCCATTACAGCGACCTGAGCAACAACAAGATAGAAGAGATTGCGCCTAGTGCTTTTGAAGGACTCGATTCGTTAACATCACTGTGAGTGACGGATATGAAACGTTGCTCAATTATTCAAATTACTTGGAATTTTCTGTAGTTTAACAATTATGCTTGTTTCAGTGTTTTGTATGGGAACAGTCTGGTTGAGCTGCCAAGCAGTGCGTTTCGTGGACTGCACAATTTGCAGCTACTGTGAGTTGATTGATATTATCCTCGATTTGAAATTTATCGATTTGTGTACAGCTAGGTAATCGGCACGTTCAGACATAAAGTACTACTGGCCGAAACTTCATAAACTCATTTTTAGCCTTCTCAACGCTAACCGGCTGCAGTGTTTGCGCTACGACACATTTTCTGAACTGGAGAGCCTGAGTCTTCTGTTAGTTCATCCGCACACAAGTTTTGCGATTCGTTTCAACATTGTGTGTTAACCTAAAATTCACATGTCCAGGTCTCTCTACGACAACAACATAAAATCGATCGGTAACGGCACGTTGGCTGCGCTGAAGAATCTTCAGACACTGTGAGTTTCCACAGGAGTGATGTGCTCATTGCTCAAGATCAAATCTGCCATCTAAAACAATCTCTCGTATTCACCCCCTGGTCGTTTACTGGTTGTTGAAATTTTCGGCTTCTTTCCGAGCTCCGTCATTGGAAAGTACTTCTTTAGCTGGTCTCTCCCTAAGAACCTGGTGATGACTGCGGGCTCCATTCATTCCAGCCATTTGGCCCGCAACCCACTGATCTGCGATTGCAACATGCACTGGTTGGGTGAGTACCTGATGGTGAATCCCATCGAGACGAGCGGCGCCCGATGTGCAGCACCGAAGAGGGTGAACCGACGAAGACTCGCTCAGTTGCATCCGTCAAAGTATAGGTGCAAAGGTGGGTCAATTGTATCCTTTTTGAGTATTGCATGAAATAGTGAGAAAACATCACACTAATCTGTTCGTTTCCGCACAGGTTCCGAAAAGTACATCACACAAGGCGCCGGCGAATGTCAGCTGGACTTTGAATGCCCCGAGAAATGTCGATGTCAGGAAACGACAGTTGATTGCAGTCAGGCTGCGTTGAGTGAAGTTAGTGCTGATTAATTGTTGGATAAGTTGATTGATTGATTAATTTACTGATTGGAATCACAGATCCCACAACCGCTGCCACGATTTGTCACCCATTTGAATATGGCCAACAACCAACTGACGCACATCGATAAGCCGGCCGTATTCGTGGGATTGGAGAATTTGCGAAGACTGTGAGTGATGCAGTGTCCAACATGTTGATTCTCATGTTCAGACGCTTTACCAAAATAGCATGTCTTTTAGATCGTCAAAAAGTTTAAAAAAACATGTACTTCCTGAGAGAAATTTCCAAATATTGCAGAGATCTGAGCGGCAATTTGATTGAACACATTGCACCGGCCGTATTTGAGGGCGCCATGCATTTGGACACGCTGTGAGTTTTCAAGCCCGTTTTGTTCTTAACATCGGTTTTGAATCATCTTCGAATATTTATTCATTAAAAAATCACATTATATTTACAGCGACCTGAGTCGAAATCATCTGAACGAAGTCAACGCTGATATGTTTGCCGGCGCACGGAAGATGAAAAATCTGTGAGCATCGTCTGAGCCTTCAGTTCTATGAGTTTTTTTATGTCACTTCCCCTCGGCTTTATCCCACAATGTTTCAGTTTCATTCAATAGTTAGGCGGTCCCAACTTTTCACATATGCGGACGTTCAGTTTCCATTCTGTTTGTTTTGTGCTAGAGCAACACCATTTTTTTGTACCGGCGTACTACCTAAATAAATTTCGTGGTCAATATGTTTGCCTTTATCACGAAACAAACTTGCCAAACGCGGCGTCATCGTCAGCCGATGCGAAAAGTTGATGTGGCCCTTTACGTTGTTCTCATTGTGATTGTGTTTGTGTTGTTTGCACCCGAACCCCAGCCAGCAGTGTGTGTTGTGTGATGTTTCAGCAACGTGAGTCACAATCGAATCAGCGGGCTGGATGTGGATTTGTTCAAACAGAATGCCGATTTGGAGACGATGTAAGCCGAACATGAAACAACATCGAATTCTGCCTGACCCTTAATTGATGTTGTCCAAAAGCTGTGTGGATTTCGTATTAAGAATGCGGTCAACTGTCTAGTGGGTTGACACGCTTGACATTTGGTACCAAATCTGAAGGCAAGCAGCATAAGGAATAATGTTGCTGGGATCATGATGCAACTTAGTTGAAGCACTAATTTGGACTTGCAGCAACTTGTGTTGCTGACCACTCCAAGCGCAGTAATCGTCCTTGCTTTCAAACTGATGCAACCTCTCATCTCTAAGACAGGAACCTCGAAGGCAACCGTCACCTGTTTCAGTGAAATGTGCATTAAGCCCTAACTATACTTCGTTCTCTCAGAGAACAAAGAACAAATTCTCGCGCGCTGATTGGCTGTTGAACATACGTGGACCAATCAGCGCGCGAGAATTTGTGCTTTGTTCTCTGAGAGAACGAAGTATAGACAGGCCTTAATTTTCAACCAAACATGAAGTATTTCATATTTTCATTGCATTGCAGCACACTGTCTTCAAACCGAATTCGCTGCATCGCGCCTGGCACGTTCGACAAAATGATTATGCTACGAGAATTGTAAGTGGTTTCAACTTGAGCTTTAAAATTTTTAATCAGCAATAATTCAACACCACGATAATTTCATTGTACATGACAGTGCATATCGAGGAAAACAGCCCAACGCATTTCCGCTACCTTCTATTTTTCAGAAACTCTGGGGTTATTTTCAAGAAATAGAACTTCACGTGGTCGAGATAAATCCGTTGAGTTACGATTGTAATCAAAGGGTTGATCATTGCACCCGTTAGCAGCAGAGTCAGCACAACGTGGTTGATCTTGTGGAATGGTTTGAGATTACAGTTGGTCTGCGTTGATCGCTCTCCTACAAGTGCGCCTGAAAATTTATGATATACAGTATTTTGTCTCAACGACAAATTTGTTTCAAGTAACTCTACCCAAAGCACGAACCATGCTGTGAAACATCAAGCGGACTGACACAGTAGAGGAAGACCAAGTAGGTGATGCGAAACGGCAGATACGTGAATGCGGTCCACACAGTTGAACTGAACACGAACACGATGCGTCTGAGTGTCAGCTGAAACATCACAAACACCGACTCACCCGTAATTTCGACAGATGAACCATCGAATGAAAAAAGAAATTAAAAGTCGACTTGGAATGTTCTTCAACGAGTACCCGTTTTCGTGACGGAGCCGTTGCAGAGGAGGAATGTTTTTCGACTTCTTCCTGTGCTGAATTGCTTTGCATTTGGTCAGAATTTTTTCGAGCAACGGCATCGGATAGCAATGGTGACCTGCACCAGTAACGAAGCGCATTTGCGATGAAAACCAGTGTGGGTTAGCATGAAGAACAAACAGTGAAACAGCCACTCACACATAGAAACTGACAACAGTTTCTGTATAGGCAACCCTCTCGACCAAGACAACGATGACCACACTTAACACCAACGACAAAGTCAGTGGAGACACAAGCAGACAGATGTTTGTGATCGTGAAGAACAGTCGACGAGGCACCAGAAATTGTTGGTACATGAACTTGACACTCAGGCACGAACTGATCTGACCAGTCATTCCGAGGATCTCGTGAAAGGCGAATGTCCCGTAGGCTGAAAACAGGTTGAAAGTTGTTGGTCCTGATTGGGAGCAGTCAAGAAACAGAAAATTGTCGAAAAACCTAATGAGTTGATTAGCCTTATGACACCTGCTTCAGCCCCTCTCGTCAAACAGCTGGTGCCAAGAAAGAAAGACATTGGCATCAGAATACCAAGAAAGTAGTGCCGACGATATAAACTGACCGAGAGTTGCCAGAAACACAATGAATGCAAGCCAAATGGCCCTCCTTCGCGTCACGATCGCTCGATACCGCAGTGGATTGCAGATTGCGATCAGTTTGTCAATGTTCAGAATGAGAATAAAGCCAATCGAGCTCACTTGACTCGACCAAATCGCTGGGAAAAGTTTAGGAAGTTTGTGAATAAGTTCGCATTGAACTAAGATTCGATTGAAATCAAACCTGTGAACCAAATGGCACAGAACCACACCGGCATGCACGTTTTCAGCAGTCGATAGCTCAAGTAGAAGACACCAGTAACGAGCACTATGAAGCTGTTGCAAAGGTCCGCGAAGGACATTCCAGCCACAAAGACCTGCAGAATGTATGATCATCGGTACTAGAAATCTTGAAGTTGTGGAAAAAGATTAAAACCTGACAAAAATTGTTGAAAAAAACCTGATTAGGCCGGAGTTCGAAATTCACTTTTGCGATTGCAATGTGCAAAACGAGTAGATTGAGGAGGACGGAAGTCGATCCGCAAATGGTCATGTAGATCAACACCTCTTGCGGCTGTTGTTGACCCGTGAAATTGTGATCACACATAATTCTGCGCCTTCAGTTCTGTTTATTATAATTCTAAACCGAATTTGCTTGTCAGAATCATGCGAAGTGCAAGTACAAGCAGTCGGTGCAGTACAGCGTTATAAATAAAACTTTGTCTGCTGCATGTTTGTGACAATAATGCTGTTGTGTAGCTCAATTTTAATGTTACTGATAAGCTTCTTCGTCAACAAAAAATACAAATTGCAGGTACTTGTCATTGCAAGACACACACTTTGGCTAAATTACCGTCAATAAATCCAAGCATTAAGCAACAAGATCTTTTAACGCTTTCTGAGTATTGCCAGTAGTATTGATGAACATAAGTTATTATTGTGCAATCTGACAAGCCCAAATGCAGCTAAAGAGGAGATTGTTTCTGACTCTTCCATATAAACTCCGGGATGAATTTTGAAAAATAATATTTGACACGATTTAGATAGATTCGTTGAGTTACAATAGTGATCACGGGGCTGAGCATCGCACCCGTTAGGAGCAGAGTCAGGACAACGTGGTTGATCTTGCGGAATGGTTCGAGGTCACAATTTGTCCGAGGCGTTTCATTCAGTTTCGATGTGTCTGAAACGTCACTTTCGTAAATTTATGGGACAAATTCATCGTGTGATCATGGATCATCTAGGTATTACGTACATACCTTTCAGTGAAACATCAGGCGGACTGACACAGTAGAGGAAGACCAAGTAGGTGATGCGAAACGGCAGATACGTTAATGCGGTCCACACGGTTGAACTGAAGACGAACACGATGCGTCTGAGTGTTTGCTGAATCAGAAGTTACATGAAAGTTGGCAGGCAACAAAAAACAAAGCATGCAGTTTTGTTTACTTTTTGCCTCGCGAGCGCAGAAGCGGCTGATGATGAATGCCTTCGCATTTCGGCAAACTGTCGTCTCTTCTGGTTATTGTTAGGAGAGTTGACTTCCTCTGATGGCGGAGGCGACCTGCTTAAACTAGCACGTGTATTGCTTGCAACTTAACAATTTTATGCTTGAAACTGGAAATGTAACAGTGCCGTTGAATTCAACTCACACATAGAAATTAACGACCGATTCAGCATAGGCAATCCTCTCAACAAGCACGACGATTAGGAAACTTAACACCAACGACAAAGTCAGTGGAAACACAAGCAGACAGATGTTTGTGATCGTGAAGAACAGTCGACGAGGCACCAGCAACCGTTGGTACATGAACTTGACGTTCAGACACGAACTGATGTGACCGGACATTCCGAGGATTTCGTGGAATGTGTGTATTTGGAAGCCTAGAAAATAGAACACAAGAATGCTTTGGCCGGAACACTAAGCTCACCTGCATAATTATGTATATTTTATATCTGCCATTAGTAGTCTTTGAAAGAAAACAGATTTGCTTGAAATTTGAGAAATAGGGCTAAAAGCAAATACAAAGTGTGACACAGATTCCAGCCAAGCCAACCCAGAGCAGCCAGAAGCACGGCGAGTGCGAGCCAAACAGCTCGTCGTTTCGTGACCACAAATCGATGGCGTGGCGTGACAGAAGTGGGTTGCAAATGGCGATTAGTTTGTCGATGTTTAGAATGAGAATGAAACATATTGCGCTCACTTGACTCGACCGCAGAACTGAAAGTAGGGCCCAGTTCGATTTCGGATATACTCTTGCTGAGGTATTTAGTGCTGCATTTTTGCATCTCAGTGAGGCTGCCTTCACAATGCATGCGCGTTTGCGCGTCACATTTTTTGACGCGCATTGGTGTTCACAATGCAAATTTCATGCGCAACCGTACATGCGCAAACGCGCAAATGCGCAAACGCGCAGTGCGCATCTGTGTTCACAATGGACATGCGCGTTTGCGCATCAGATTAGAATAGCGTGTGCATGAAATTTGGAACAGTTCTTTTTTTGTATTTTCATATTCGTACCGGGCTGGCATGCGTCCGGCGGGAGATTGAGCTCATCGTCTGTTGATGAGCATTCACCTTTGCTGTCCCATGATGTAATTTTTAAAAGGAAAACTTGAGATTGCGGACTATTTTTTGGCAACGAATGATAGAAAATACATAAAATTGTGATACATACAAGTTGTGAAAAATACAATTTTCGACATTTTGTTTCCTGTGAAAGAATGACTTTTGAAATGAAACATAAACAATGGCTGCGTGATAAAACAACAAACGTAAAAGGATCGTAACAGGTGACCATATCGTTTTTAAAATATAATTTGTTGAAATAATAATGTTTTTTTGCTTCAGGCAGCTCGGGCAAGCCAAACGCGCACGCAAAATTAGAACCAATCCTAATCGTATTTTTGCGCGTTTGCGCGTCAAAAACGCGCAGACGCGCAAACGCGCAAATGCATTGTGAACACAAATGCGCGTGCGCGTTTGCGCATGCGCACGAGCTCGGCGCGCAATCGCGCAGATGCGCAAACGCGCAAATGCATTGTGAACACAAATGCGCGTCAGTTTCGTGCGCAAATGCGCAAACGCGCATGCATTGTGAAGGCAGCCTGACTCAGAATGTATGTGGCGAGGCAACGCTTGTCTCTGACGATGGCCTGAAGTACCCAAGGGTCAGGTTCATGGGACGGAACAGTGACGCGTCACTCACATACAGTACATACATCATACAATGGTGGCACCCTGAAAGTGTACTGTACTGGTTTCCATTGTGAAAGACTTACAGTACATTCGTGACGTGAACAGCAGAAATAGAGTATGGCACTTCAAGCCCTTTCCATAGTTAAGGATCGCACCGCCAGCTGTTTGCTCAATGCCCTGGCGAAACATCAAGCTTGGATGGCTGTTACTGGCTGCAGTACGTGTCGTGCACTACTCATTTCTTGTCGATGTTTCACCAAAACTAAGCGGACAACAGCTGGTGCATGCGAATACGTGTGCAGTCTTTGATCATGGAAAGGGATAAAGGCCATACTGTACGTACATACATATGTATATGTAGCAGCTGTTTAAAAGCCAACCGATATAACAGATTCCGCACGACCAAATTGGCATGCAAGTTCTCAGTAGCTGATGGGACAAATAGAGCGCGCCCGTGACGAGAATGATCAGGCTCTGGCCAAGATCCGAAAGTGACATTCCGGCAACAAACACCTGAATTTTGAATGTAAAGAGAAAACATTGAACGATCGCAACAGTTTTAAAAGAAGAGATCATAGTCAAACCTGGTTCGGCCGAACATGGAAGTCCACTTTTGTTAGCGCGATAAACAGAACGAAAAGGTTGATCAGAATCGAAAGTGAACCGGAAAACAACATATAAATGATAATTGGGAGCGGTTGTTGTGAATTGGTGGAGTTGTGGTTGTCGCACGTGGTGAAATCTACCTCTGAGGCCATGCTACCTCATTTAACACTATTGGGGCTTTATTCGCTTTGCTTGTCTGCACGGCGAGACGTTAATCAAAATAGCCGATAAGCCAAGTAGTAGTGCTTGCGATGCGGAGGAACATAAAAACACACACGTAGGTATTGATATCACATTGGCTTCTGTTGTGTTGCTGACATGCTGATAAAAGAAACTATGTATGTACATACATACGTTACCAAAAACCAGCATATGGCGACATAACATAACACCAACGAGAACAAAGCAAGAAAGGGCTTTGCGGTCCATTCAAACGAAATTTTCTGACAAAAGCCACCAACTTCCGCAGTTCACATTCCTGACATGAATTCCAAAATTTCAGACACCTGGACAAGAATGACTTCATCTGCAACTGCCACATGGATTGGTTCATCAACTTTCTGAAGTCCAAGGATTCGGTCATCGTCGGTCAACCAGAATGCGCGCAGCCGACTGAGTTGCGCAACGTGCTGATCAAGGACTTGAAACATCGCACCCTCAAGTGTGATGATGGTTAGTAAAAAATGTTGTCAAGCGATTCGAAGAATCGAAAACCAACAATTTGCGTCTTTGCGATGTTCAAGCCGTTTGATAAGTGAGTGTGACCTAAAATGTGAAATTTGAACAGGTGTCTCTGGCATGCTCATGTTCTGCGAACGCAACACATTAATTCTTTCAGATCTGGACGCAGGCACTACGTGTCTGACCGGTGGCCGGTACTGTCCGGTTGGGTGTCTGTGCGTGGGAACTGTTGTCAGATGCTCAAACAGGGCTATGAAAGGTTTGCGATCTTTTTACTAAGTACCAAGCGTTGATTGAATTTTTAACGTCCACTTACATCAAAGATAGGAGGAGCTCAGTACATTCTTTCGCTGTCGTGCTAACTTGTACGATGCGTTTGGTGCTACCGGGATTAATAGTTGAATTGAATTGAGTTACAGAGATTTTCACAGAGTTCCCAGTTGGATTGCCTGTCGATACCACCGAGCTGTACCTGGACAACAATGAACTCGAGTTCATTCCGAGGGAACAAATCAATTTGCTGAAAAAATTGACGAAACTGTAAGTTCTTTTTCAAGTGAGCTCTGTTTGGCAGAAATCCTTCACGTTCTGCTGTTTCAGTGATCTGAGTAACAACCAGATCAACGTCATCGAAAACCATGCAATGCAGAATCTCACCGCACTGTCGACTTTGTAAGTTTTGTCTGGACCTCACTATCAGAAGTTCATTTGCCCTGCCATAATCAAATTCTTTTAAGATGGTCAGTTGCTCAATGCATTAATTTAATCCAATTCCCCAACACCTCTCTGCAGGATTATCTCGTTCAACAAGTTGCAATGCATCGAAGCGCATGCATTCGACGGTCTCACTTCATTGAGGATACTGTCACTTCACGCCAACGACCTGTCAATGATACCTGAGGCTGCGTTCAGACAGATCAGAAACACTCTGACTCACATGTAAGGTGCTTTTGGTTATCTTGGGTTTGCAGATAAGCTGTATGCCTCATTGACCTACATATGCAACATAGAGCGCTGAAGCTGTGTGTCCAGAATTGCAAGTTTTGGAGGGATTTTGCTACGGTGTGACTTACGAAATCTCTGTGCACACCTGCAGCGCGCTCGGTTCAAACCCCCTCTACTGCGACTGTAGTCTGTTGTGGCTGAGTGACTGGATCAAACGTCAGTACGTCGAACCGGGCATTGCCAGATGCGATCAGCCGGAGCAATTGCGCGAACACTTGGTGCTCACAGCCAGCAGTGAGCTGTTTGAGTTAGTTTATTGTTGAAGCTCTGTTGAAGCATCATACAATCACTCAAAATCTATATGTTAAAGATGCGATAATCAAACAGTCATCCCAACCCATGTGCTGTCCAAGTGCAACGCGTGTGTGACGAGTCCGTGTGAGCATGGAGGAAGTTGCGTGCCCAGGTGATATCATAAATTTTAATTTCAACGAATTTAAAAAATGATAACGACATCCACTTAAAGCTCCCGATCGACCGGTTCCCGACTGCGCTACCAGTGTCACTGTGCCCCCGGTTATCACGGCACGCATTGTGAGCACACGATTGATGCGTGTTACGGACAGCCGTGCATGAACAATGCCACTTGTGAAGCACTGCCTTCGCAGGGACGCTTTAGGTGCGTAGCAGACAGTTTAGCATGAGAAACACAATCGGAGATAAATTTGCTGATGGATGTGATTCGCTCTTGCAGATGTCACTGCGGCAAGGGCTTCGAAGGCATTCGCTGCGAGGTCAATGTAGATGATTGTGTAGGCAATGAATGCCGCAATGGCGCCGCCTGTGTGGATCTGATCAATGACTACAAATGTGAATGCGCACAGGGTTACGCAGGTATGTGGACATGGCGTAGGCTTTTGACTGGGTACCTCTCAAAATTGATGTGAACAATATGTTATACAAGCCGTAATGGACAGGCACCACTAAGTTGCTGTTGGTGGCAGAGCTATACTTGTCCTTCTCAGTTACCCAAGGATGTCAGACCAGCTGTGCTTCAGGTTGGGACTGCGGCAAAACAATAGAGTACTGTTCGAGCGAATTCAACCCGTGTCAGAACAAGGCCGTTTGTGTGCCGGAGAAACTTGGATACAAGTGAGTCACTCTTTTAAGTTCTTTTGGAGGTGAAGTTCTTAAAATTGGGCCCACAACAATACTTCTTTCCACAGATGCGTTTGTGCTCTTGGGTTTGAAGGACGAAATTGCACTGAAAACGTTGACGACTGCCTGAAGAACCTTTGCCAGAACGGCGCCATGTGTGTGGTAAGATAGCATTCGTTTAAGCCATTAATCAACACTTAGACGAGTTTATTAAAAGGTTTTTTAAGGACGGCATCAATTCCTATTCATGTTCGTGCACCAACGGCTACAGCGGACGATTCTGCGAGATTCCACCTGTGTCGAACGCGTTGTACCCGAGAACGTCTCCCTGTCATGAACACACATGTGCGCACGTGAGTCACCCACCAAACTGAGATTTTATTTAGTCTAATACCTAAGCATGTTGATGCTTGACAGGGTTTCTGCGTGGCGCAGACCGACAACGCCAGCGATGCGGATATACTGTGCGAATGTGCGCCGGGCTATGCCGGTTAGGTCTTTTCAGATTTTCCAAACGTTTCTTCACTTTGACCAACTGTAGCCTGATTTTCAAGGAGACCGTTGCGATCGTCTACTGTCCGTCAGCCTGAACGGCCAAACTACTAGTTATGTTCGTGTTGAGAGCTGGTCGCTGGGCGCCACCACCGGAAATCTGACGATGACTATTAGAACACAGGAACCGACTGGCGCTTTGGGTTGGGCTTTGTCAATTTCTGTTCAAATTTATGTTCAGCAACCTTGAAACACCAGAAGACATTCTCTTTTCAGTGTACTACGGCAACGAGGAAACGTTTGTGGCAACAGAATTGTTTGACGGTCGTGTGAAAGTGGCCTACGACGTTGGCAACCACCCAGCCAGTCATCTCTACAGTTACACACGAGGCACGAAGCTGACACCTTGACCGGTGTATTTATGAGTGACCACTGTAATTGTGTGTTTCAGTGGACGATGGTCAGCCACATCGACTGCAATTGATATCGGATGGTCAACAGATCACTTTGATGATTGATTCACATAGCCCACGATCAGTTACCAATTTGGGTAAGCAGAGGCTCTTCTGTTATCTTTTTTATTCTGATGCGAGTATTGCAGCACGGCATTGCTCGGCACACATTGTCTGGGAGTTTTTAAAATTGTTGAAATCTTTCAGGCAAATCGAAACAATTCAGGCTGAACACGAAGGAACATCTCTACATTGGTGGTGTACCCAAGGACAAAGCTGAAGTAGCATTCCGCAACTATCATTTGGCGAACGTGCAAAGCTTGAATGGTGACCTGATTGCAACGATTTATCTAACTCAACAATTTAATTGATAAAATTATAATTGCTAAACAAGTGTACTTATTCGATCAACATATATAACAGATTGATTTCTATGTAGGCTGCATCAGTGACGTCTGGTTGAATGGTCAACCGCTCGATCTGTCTTCGAACCCGCTTGTTTCGGTGACCTGGTCGCCCAACAACGGCGTGACAGCCGGTTGCGCTTCGGACAAAGTTGACGTGTGCAAAAATCACAAGTGCGAACATCAGGTGTGCCTGCGTTTGTTGTTGCCCAATCCCTGATTAGATCGTACATAAATTGAGTGCCGATGATTGTAGGCCGAATGCGTGCCTCGCCAAGATCGCCCGTTCTCATATGAATGCAAGTGCAAGTCACCGGAATGGACTGGACAGTTCTGTGAACGAAGTTAGTGCATGTTTGGCCCACCACGTCTTCAAATTCTTATGTCATACACGATAGTAATAACGACAATCTAACGATATTTATCTTTACAGGAGAGAAGCGTTGCGTGAAACGCAAGTTCACCGGCATTCACAAGACGTCGGACGGATGTAGGAGCCGACGCCCAATCAAGAATGCCCGATGTGAAGGTTTGGGTTAATTCGAGCTTTTTGAGCGCTGTGAGAGTTGTAAAATGAAGTTACATATAATCAATGTCAAGTACATTGTTGCATAAGCGAATCCATTGGGGCCACAGGGGCCTGGGCAGCCCTCTTTGGCGAAAGTGGCCCCTGAAGGGTAACGACTATTTGCACTAACTACAATGCATTAAAGTGACTCTACAATTGATCGTTGACCGCGTTTGTTTGCAGTAATTTTTTCAGAAAATGAAGACTAGGTATCAGAAACCCAGATTTAGGAAATAGATTTTCAAGTCGTTGCTTTGTGATGTTTCACGGAGCCCACACATTTTTACAGGAGGAGAAAAAATGAAAAAAGTTTGAGGCAGGCCTGTGCGAAACACAAGGTAATTAATCCAATAGAAGATATTTTCAGCGTTTTATACTCAGACGTTTTTCTGTTAAACGAGATATAAAGCATTGTGCGAAACGCCATGTGTGATAAATAATAAACTAAACACTCCAAAAAATCAAGCCTTTTTAAAGCACCCTTTTACTCTAGCATAATTTTAAGCATCTGTGGTGAATGAAATAAGTTGTCAATTAGAAATAAAAATCGTCTAATTATCTAGTATTTAGGATGTGCTTTTCGTTTTTCAAAACCCTACACAGCTCACACAATGTTTACCACAACATGCGCAAGGCAGCCATTCAGACCACGCACAGCGCACACACAACGACAACACACAGCCGGCCGGGGATAATGTTTCAGCTTTGTGTGTGTGCGCTGTTTGAATGGGTGCCTTGCGCATGTTGTGGTAAACATTGTGTGAGCTGTGTAGGGTTTTGAAAAACGAAAAGCACATCCTAAAATACTAGATAATTAGACGATTTTTATTTCTAATTGACAACTTATTTCATCCACCACAGATGCTTAAAATTATGCTAGAGTAAAAGGGTGCTTTAAAAAGGCTTGATTTTTTGGAGTGTTTCGTTTATTATTTATCACACATGGCGTCTCGCGCAATGTTTTGTATCTCGTTTAACAGAAAAACGTCTGAGTATAAAACGCTGAAAATATCTTCTATTGGATTACCTTGTGTTTCGCACAGGCCTGCCTCAAACTTTTTTCATTTTTTCTCCTCCTGTAAAAATGTGTTGGCTCCGTGAAACATCACAAAGCAACGACTTGAAAATCTATTTCCTAAATCTGGGTTTCTGATACCTAGTCTTCATTTTCTGAAAAAATGACTGCAAACAAACGCGCTCAACTATCAATTGTAGAGCCACTTTAACTGCGACACACACAGGTTGGTGCGGGGCCAACTGCTGCCAGCCAGTGCGCACCAAACAACGTCGGATGCGTCTGACGTGTCGCGACGGTCGACATCGCACCGAGATGGTGACGATCATTCGCAAATGTGGCTGTCGCGAACAGTGCGATCGCGTCGAACCGTTGAATGCGTGGAGGTGGCGACGATATTTGGGACATTGATTTTGTAAATTCTGTTGAATTAGTGAATGCGATTGATTCAGTGAATACCATTGGGTTCAGTGAATACGATTACTGTATTTCATTGAATACGTTTGGGTTCAGCTACTAATCAATTATGTTTGTGGACTACAGATATTTCTGCATATTTAGATCCAGTCGGCTCTCTCTGTGGTTAATCATTTCATATGGAGTAGTCGAAACTTAATCTACTTACGAGTTGGCAAATTTTCGAAGATCTTTTAAATTTTTTGACAAAAACGCTGGAAGTTGATTCTCTGCAATTACCACTGGATGAAATTGCATTTCTGATTCTGGAGTAATTTTCTTTTTTTGAAGAACTCATTGAATGGAACTGATTTGAAGAACTCATTGTACAAAATGGTTTTTTGTTAACTGCATTGCCCAATGAATTGTTGGTTTTTGTGTATCGCTTTGCCATGACTATTTTAAACAGTTTATTACATTATACCTAAAATGCACAATATGCCGAAATGTCCCAAAGATTGCAAGTTGTCGTAGCCAATCGTTTCAAATATTGTTCAAATAATGAGCATGATTAGCATTTTGTGTAAAACTGGTGCTTACTGTGATTTTATTTTGGTAATAATGCCGAACTGTTTTACATTTGACACTGCTTAAATTTTCGTTTTTCAGGCACAGGCTCTGCTAGTCCTCGTGATTTATACTTCTTGATTACAACCGTTCAGCTGGATTTGTTTCTCACTCTCGCACTAAAAATGAACGTTTCTCGCTCTCATACAAATTATAAATCTTCATATACTGTACTTTGCAGTTTTTGTCATTTCGTCATTTTTGTCATTTTGTACATTTCGAAATTTCTGCTTATGTTAAAATTGTATTTCGAAGTTCAGCGGCACACGTGGTGTTAAAATGACCGACATGGCTTCAAATCACCCAGGTGTGCAGGTCACTTGATTCGCTTTGCAAAGAAGCATTTCAGTAACATCGAAAACAAAGACTGAAAAAATTACAAAACTTGCGTACTGCACGTCATATCACATAACACCTCAATGAAAACTCTTTCTCTGTCATCAAACTTCGGCTTTTTGAATAATTGGTGTTTTGATTTAAAAGTTGTTTTTTTTATGACGAACCTTTTGCCAGGTATACTGCCAAGTAAGATTTAATGTTCATTCCCAAGCAAAATGATTACTTTGGCTGACACACACTGCAAACAGAACACACTGCCACGAGCACAAAAAGTCAAGTTTTTGACAGTGCGCTGTGCACATTCGTTCAATGAAGACGTCAACTAGCTATGTTACTTGTCTGTAAACAGGGAGTCGATTAATTTTTTTAGCCACAGTTTTGCATATGGGCAATTGAATTACTGATTACAACATTACAATTTGATCATGCAAAGTTTTGTTTACGGAAGCTCACACAAAAATGTGGCCGTTCACTATTCGCTGAGACACAAGCGCACACGTTGTACTTTGTTGGGTGTACGATGCGTTTCTGATTTGACTATTCTGAAAGTTAAAACGATCTGTGAGCAAGGTACAAAAATCATGCATGAACATTGAACTTTCTGGCTGTTGTGCCGATTTTTGCCGAGTGCAGGGAACCGGGACAACATCAAGAGGTCTCTAAAAATTGGCGAAATTATGTCTTCGAGTCCAATGTCATCAAATAGTCTAAAGCGTCGTAAATTTACCGATTTTAAAGGACCACTAATAACACGCGAGAGCCAGTTCGCCAAGTTTTGCAGAAATGCCGGTTAGTTATGAGGGATGCAGAATGTATATCATATGTATATCGAATGGGTGGTTTGCGACACCGAGTTCGCTCCATTGGTATGTAAC
>JASAMV010006109.1:0-55208 GCA_030248065.1 Rhynchonema sp. JSB1_4
ACGCACGGCATTAGGGCCGAGTTAACGACGAGTGTAGACGGTACACGTTGATGGCATGAATATAAGGGGTAGGTTCCATATGGTGTTCCATCAAATGCTTGCGTATTAGCATATCCATCAGAAATAGGACTTAAGCGGATGTGACCTGCTGCCCATAATGTTTCTTTTGATAAAAGCATCACGAGTCGTCTTAGTGGGCGACGTAGCCCACGGGTGCGGTGTTATGATTATCAAAATTTCAAGATAGACGCAGTGCGAGATCAGCTTTGTATGACACTTCTTACAAACACACACACACACACACCGCGCTCCCCACACACGCACACACGCAGGCATATGAAGCCATTTTAGCATTTCTTCGCAGCATCCACTGTTCGTCTGAGAGTGATGGCAAGGGTATGTTCATATAGGTTGTACGTAATGCTTGGACAAAGACCATATCAAGCGAATTTAGTGACAGGGATCACTGAATTTCGTATCAATGAATGTAAAGAATCAAATATACTTTCAAGAATAAAGGTTACATCATTACTTTAACCCCTCCACTGCATTCTTGCACCAAGTCAATGCACAATCTCGCCTCACACGCACTGCCCGTCACATTGAACGCATGTGTGCCTGATGTTTCAGGGATTGGTAGGCTGTGCCATAGCATGCACGGTAGTTGGTAACGACCTGGGTTAAAAACGACAAAACCAGTATGTCTTGTCTTTTGGTCTAAGATAAATCAAATTCAGCACCGGGATCTAGCTTGACAGCGGCCAATGACTCGCGATCCGGATCCAAGTTTCTTTCATTCGGCTTCGCAATCAAGAGCACAAAATTATGTCCCGCCTCCAATACAACGAAGCCATCTGGACGTGCGTGAAGAGCCTAATGAGATGCTCAATGCTTCAAATATTTGGAATAGTTTTGTGCGTTTCTCACTGGCGGGGGACTAACATTGACGACCAGACAATTCTCCGCTGAGAACTTCGCTTCAAGACCAATAGGTGGACACTCAACACCAGCTGCATGTGCGGTGATCTCGCCATTTCCGGAACGTGTCACTGTTATCTGAATAAGAGATTGACTTCAGCTGAAAGGATCAAACAATGCACAATGTGGGGAATTAATATTTCACCACCTTATTAGTCCTCAATCCTTGCTCGTTGCCCAGACTGACTGGTCTCTCCTTGCTGGGCCATTGGGGTAGCTCTCCTAGCCAAACTTTTAATAGTGAAGTCTTTGTCCAGGACTTTGATGCCGAAATCATGGAGCAAGGCAGGATCCGACCTTAGGAGCTGTAAGGGCTCTTTCACGAATTCAGGGCTCAATTTAGGCACAGGCATTGGTTTCTTGGCTGGTGTGCTCGAGCCGGTGTAGTACCCCATGGTCATGAAATCAGGCAGCTTTGTTTGAGTTGGTGGCTTCGAGCCTCAAACGCATTAGTGATCCGAAAATAGCAGCCAAACTCCACTTTGGCGTCGAATATCACGTCGGCGTGCACCTGCATTGGTATATTTGATTTGCAAAATTTGGCGACGGACAGTACAGCGCAGTGTGTCCTCTATTTATTGGCACGGTTAAAAGATGAATGATCACACATCGACTGCTACTGGCACATTGATATTCACACGGACAACCGAGCCGGCTCGCGGGGACGATCACACTATGAAAAAAGCCTGAGCTGTTCTACCTTGACAATAATTGAAACATCACAACACTAACCTTTCTGCTGATGCTATCACACTCTGTCGGATACAATGGATGGTGTTGCGTGTGCGTGTACACAGAACACCCATACGTTCCCCTCCAAGCGACGAATGCATCCGGGGTCAGGTGGCCTCTCAATAGCACGACAACACAACGTAGAACGGTTGAGGGGTGTAAGCGGCCAGAACATCTGTATGAGGTGCAAGTGGCTATTATTTTGTGGAAATCATCTATTGCCTGATCCAGTTTTTCGTTAACCAGGGCTGGATGTGCGTTACTTAAAACACGTTTTTTTTAGACAACCCGCTCAAACCACAAAAACCCCAAAAAAAAACCATAAAAAAACAAAAAAAAAAACAAAACCCACAAAAGCCAAGCGGCAAGGATAAAAGCAAAAAAAAAGTTTATTTTGCCTCAGCGCACACATAAGGTGTCTCGAGGTTTCTTCCCAGACTCAGCCCCCAATCGTAACCCACCGTAATATTGATCTGCAAGGATCGTGTCGAGACCATTTTGTTTTATCTATGTTTTGCGGGCGCCAACACCAACCAACATCGAAGGATCAACGCGCAAATTTCCGCGCTAACACCAACCAACATTTCAATTTATCAATCGCACCAAAATTTCCAGCTTGCTGCCGCTAATACACGTGTCGATAAGCAGCGATCAGCAGCATCAAATCCATCCCATCAACAACCTCCCAAAAAAACAGAAGTTGCTCTCTCAACGCTTGCTATGCTTACTATTCAGGGCAGACAACCTCCCGACTCACAAGCAGAACACCACCCCACCACCAACCCACCTGTATTTTGATTCTGCAAGGATCGTGCGAACATTTTGTTGTATAGTGTTTCCTTTTTTCTGTCCAAGAAACAAACAGGGCCCGTATAACTCGAACTTCAGAGGTCGAGAACAATCACTCAACACGCAGCGCAAAAAAGGATTTATATAGGTTTCCCAAAAACAAACGCCCAAAAACCAACAAAAACACCAACACCACCAAAAAAGCAACCAACAAACAAAAACCCACCACCCCACAAAAAAACAACCACCAAAAAACACCAACCAAAACCCAACCAAAAAAACCCCCAAAACCAAAACCAAAACCGCCAGCCCAAACCAACCAAACAACACACCGCACAAAATCCACCCCAAAACACCAAACACAAAACAATATCACGCCTATATCCATCACAAAAACCAAACCACACCCAATCAAAAAAACTACACCATCATAGCAACAAAAAACCTCAATCATTTCAATAAAAACGCATTAATGGTTTCTCTTTAGAATGCATCTTTGGGATGTTTATTTATAGACTTTTCATGCTCGCTATGAGCTGTTGCACTTGTGCGTGCCAGCAGTCAAGAAAATCACTATGCGCAGTCGCAAAAAACACCAATCTCTTCACAATCGCCCAAACAAATAAGGCTTGCAAAAACGGCTATTGCGCCCCTCAAACACCACACCCAGTCCATATAGCAGGAAACCAACATAAGCAAAAAACCAAAAACACGCACAAAACACCCACAAAAAAAGCAGCGAAGCACAAAAAACGCCAACCAAAAAAACACCAAACCACACCCAAAAAAAAAACAACCAAACAAAAAAAAAACCACAAAAAACAAACCCAAAAAAAACAAACAAAAAAAACAAAAAACCACGCCCAAAAGCACCAGCCACCGCAATCCATTTAGCATTTCGCAGACTTTCTTCTTGGTGCACCATTTCTTATCACCTGCTCTACTGACAGAACACTTTGCGAGCTGTTTTAAGGCACACCCCACAGCCAAAAAACACAACTTTCCAAAAACAACTGCTCCCCTAGAACAAAAATATGTCTTCACATCCGCCTGACAGTCAAAGTCTTATATATTGATGCGCTCCGAGCCCTGAATCGGTTGCAAAAGCAGAAAAATGTTTCAAAGTGGACGAGCAGACAACGCAAAAAAAAAAAAAAAAAACCCAAAAAAAAAAAAAAAAAACACAAAAAACAAAAACAAAAAAAAAAAACACCACAAAAAAAAAGATCACAAAAACACCCAAAAAAAAAACAAACAAAAAAAAACAAAAAACACCACCAAAAAAATCTCCCAATATGGAGCCGACGTGAACCTAGTCAACATGACAGTTAAGGCATGTACGGGACCTGCAGCTCAAACCAAAAAAAAAAAGCCCCAAGGCGCGGGCCCCAATAGAGCCCCAATATCCCCCACCTGCTTGAAAAAAACACAAAAGGCCAAACCCGCCACCCGCCCTGCAAGCTTGCCAGGAGGCGGCGCAACCGGCAACGGCTACGCTCATTCAATTCAAAGGGGAACGCAAATGGTGAGAAAACACTGTGAATAAGAAGTACAAGCCGGGAACTAAAAAATAAGAGACATAGAGAACGTGGATAAGCTTACTGATCAAAATCCGATGGTGAACAGGTTATAGGAGTGTATCCCGTACCGCCTTTGCACGGTATTTGACCCAGGGTTGGGCAAAAACGTTCTTTTTTTAAAATAGTTAAAACAAAATTTATATATAGACGCCCATAAAAATGACCAAAATATGCCCCCAAAAAAATTGGAAAAAAGCATCACCAAAATATCTCCTCCACCCACTACATGGCCCCAACTCCTCGGTGGCCTTTAAAACACGTCCCACAACCGCACCAAGAACAAGTAAAGGGGCGAAAAAAAAAAAAATCAAAAAAAAATAACTCCCAAAATAAACAGGGGGCGAAACCAAAAGCAAGGGGAAAAACAAGGAAATTCCAAAAAAAAAAGCAAAAACAACCAGGCGAAAAAAAGAAGACGACGTTCAAAAAGAAAAAACCGCCGACGTTAAAAAATGCCCAACCCTGGTTTGACCATGAAAAATCTGGATCACAATGGGTGTAGTTTCCCACAAAAATAGCCACTTGCCCTCTATAAACCCCCTCTACCACCTTCTCCCCATCCTACCACCCCATGACCCCGGATGCATTCGTCGCATTTTGGATGGACGGAACGTATGGGTGTTCTGTGTACACGCACACGCAACACCATCCATTGTATCCGACAGAGTGTGACAGCATCGAAGCATTGACGACGCAGGGAAAGGTTAGTGTTGTGATGTTTCAATTATTGTCAAGGTAGAACAGCTCAGGCTTTTCATAGTGTGATCGTCCCCGCGAGCCGGCTCGGTTGTCCGTGTGAATATCAATGTGCCAGTAGCAGTCGATGTGTGATCATTCATCTTTTAACCGTGCCAATAAATAGAGGACACACTGCGCTGTACTGTCCGTCGCAAAATTTGCAAATCAAATATACCAATGCAGGTGCACGCCGACGTGATATTCGACGCCAAAGTGGAGTTTGGCTGCTATTTTCGGATCACTAATGCGTTTGGAGCTCGACCAACTCAAACAAAGCTGCCTGATTTCATGACCATGGGGTACTACACCGGCTCGAGCACACCAGCCAAGAAACCAATGCCTGTGCCTAAATTGAGCCCTGAATTCGTGAAAGAGCCCTTACAGCTCCTAAGGTCGGATCCTGCCTTGCTCCATGATTTCGGCATCAAAGTCCTGGACAAAGACTTCACTATTAAAAGTTTGGCTAGAGAGCTACCCCAATGGCCCAGCAAGGAGAGACCAGTCAGTCTGGGCAACGAGCAAGGATTGAGGACTAATAAGGTGGTGAAATATTAATTCCCCACATTGTGCATTGTTTGATCCTTTCAGCTGAAGTCAATCTCTTATTCAGATAACAGTGACACGTTCCGGAAATGGCGAGATCACCGCACATGCAGCTGGTGTTGAGTGTCCACCTATTGGTCTTGAAGCGAAGTTCTCAGCGGAGAATTGTCTGGTCGTCAATGTTAGTCCCCCGCCAGTGAGAAACGCACGAAACTATTCCAAATATTTTAAGCATTGAGCATCTCATTAGGCTCTTCACGCACGTCCAGATGGCTTCGTTGTATTGGAGGCGGGACATAATTTTGTGCTCTTGATTGCGAAGCCGAATGAAAGAAACTTGGATCCGGATCGCGAGTCATTGGCCGCTGTCAAGCTAGATCCCGGTGCTGAATTTGATTTATCTTAGACCAAAAGACAAGACATACTGGTTTTGTCGTTTTTAACCCAGGTCGTTACCAACTACCGTGCATGCTATGGCACAGCCTACCAATCCCTGAAACATCAGGCACACATGCGTTCAATGTGACGGGCAGTGCGTGTGAGGCGAGATTGTGCATTGACTTGGTGCAAGAATGCAGTGGAGGGGTTAAAGTAATGATGTAACCTTTATTCTTGAAAGTATATTTGATTCTTTACATTCATTGATACGAAATTCAGTGATCCCTGTCACTAAATTCGCTTGATATGGTCTTTGTCCAAGCATTACGTACAACCTATATGAACATACCCTTGCCATCACTCTCAGACGAACAGTGGATGCTGCGAAGAAATGCTAAAATGGCTTCATATGCCTGCGTGTGTACTGTATGTGTGTGTGTGTTTGTAAGAAGTGTCATACAAAGCTGATCTCGCACTGCGTCTATCTTGAAATTTTGATAATCATAACACGCACCCGTGGGCTACGTCAACCACTAAGACGACTCGTGATGCTTTTATCAAAAGAAACATTATGGGCAGCAGGTCACATCCGCTTAAGTCCTATTTCTAATGGATATGCTAATACGCAAGCATTTGATGGAACACCATATGGAACCTACCCCTTATATTCATGCCATCAACGTGTACCGTCTACACTCGTCGTTAACTCGGCCCTAATGCCATGCGTATAGTCCGTCCATCAGCTCATGGCACTTTTGTTAGGGAGGTTCAGGTTCCGTTGTGAAAAATGTTCCTCCGCAAGTCAATGTCAGAGAAAACAGCGCACAAAAATACAATAAAAACCGATTTCTCTTTCTTTTCTTTTTCGTAAGCCAACCGGAACCGGAACATTACTGAATCGTGTCAAGCTTTTCAGCTGACAAAAGTGTCATGAGCTGATGGACGGACTATACGTTTCTCGCGCTCCTTGAGTTGATGATTTGCGTTGACGACCAAACAACTAGCCAACCTACTACACCTACTTAATACGTGAATGCATAATGTACTAAGCTGACCGCGGCGCAGCTTTTTTAAGCACTGCTTAAATTCAGTCTAACAACAGATCCTGACACAATCCGTGGTTCAAAATGAAGTCAAACGAGAACGTCACAGTGCTCAGAGCTTTGTACTCGTTGTCCAACAATGATTGTGAATCAATAAATGGCTTCATTGATGATTTGGCCGAACTTGGATTCCAAATATGTTTATCGCTCTATCTGATTGTCTTCGCTGTCAATGTCTACATTGGCGTGTACTTTGCCGAGCTTTATATGACGTGAGGGCAGTTGCGTTTTTCATGAATTTGTCACCTTTGATGTTTTTCAATCCCGATTTTGGAAAACTGATTCCATACTTTTTCGTCACTAGCGTCAAAATTTACTTTATCACCAGCTACCGTCGTCCGACTTCAAAATCGTCGCCCGTCCAACCAAGTCGCATTTTGTTGAGCGTTGCTGAATCGCCGTCAGCCGCCTCTGGCTCTGTGCTGAAACGAAAATCAACCGCAATTCATTTGTTCAATGTACCGCCGCCGGCCACAGAATGGGTGGGTGCGTGGCAGGGTTGAATTAAAAAACCAACTTTTTTGAGAAAAAAACGTCTGTCTGCTTCGTTTTTAAATCCTGAACTTGCTTGATTTTCCCTAATTTTTTAAGGTATTTTGTCCAATAGTTGCCAAAATGATTTCGACCAATTTTTACTTTGTCGAAATACATATATATGTGACTGGGTTGCCTTGAGGGCTGCATTGAAGCAAGAAATACCAATGTTATTGGTCCTGACCAATAACATTGGTATTTCTTGCTTCAATGCAGCCCTCAAGGCAACCCAGTCATTGAATGCAAAATGACCAGTGCACGTTATTTGCCTTATGTTTCAATGGGACTATTTAGTCTCTTGGAGCATGTGGCATTTTGGGGTGTACACCCGGTGATTTCGTCTCTGACGACTGGCCCGGATCACCTAAGCTGTCAGGCGTTACGGGCCGAAACAGCAACGTGTCACTGGTCTTGCGCAAAAACATATATATGTATTTTTAGTTTCATGGTCGACCCGCAGCTAAATTTGGTCAGATGATGTGTGATCCAAATCGGAATGTTTGCAATTCGCCAGAAAAGGGTTGAAACACGTTTATTTTGCCTTATATGTATGGTAAATTTCCCAATTCTCTGCCGCGCAGTGAGGTACGCCCCATAGTTAACGTCCAGATCTAAACATGAAAATCAATTGTTGAAACATTCGGACAGAAAATACACACGCCGCCTGCCAGCCAACCAGGCAGCTGTGTGCAATGTTTCAGAACACTGCGCGTGGCTAGCGTTCGGGTTTAGACGTGGACATTAACTATGGGGCGTGTTCTAATGCCCGGCAGTGAATTTACAAATTTACTATAACACACAGAATTGCTCTGTTTAGCCTTGATTTCTTCCTAAAACGTATAGTAAGTTTCTAATTTCGTAGCCTCATACATTTTTACAGACGCAGGGAAACTCCCGTTCGAAGTCGAGGCAGGGAACAAACTCAACACACAGTCAACAAGCCACGCAGCTGACGCACACAGCTTTGTGTGACTGAAACATTCGAAACGCACACGAGCCAGCTGCGTGGTTTGTTGACTGTGTGTTGAGCTTGTTGCCTGCTTCGACTTCGAACGGGAGTTTCCCTGCGTCTGTAAAAATGCATGAGGCTACGAAATTAGAAATTTACTACGTTTTCAAATTTTTTGGAGCAAGCTTTGGGCACTCTGTGCGCTTTTGAAAAAAAATCTTTAAAAAGATGGTTTTTTCAAAAAAACACCAAATTTTTAACAAAAAACCTTTTTTGCCCAACCATGTGCGTGGGTGTATCTATATGTTTGTGTGACTTCCCGAAAATGACCGGTTGCGTTAATACGTAATCAAAAAGAGTTGAAGAAACCTATGTATGCACAGGTAGTTTTTCCCAGATTCCGGCCGCAGACTGGGAAATACGACAGATGCGCTTGATGCGACGACGAGATGCGTTGAGAGAATCGTTCGTGAGACATGCGCAACTCAAAATCGAGGGGGTTAGCAGAAATGTGTACTTTTCAAAGTACACCTGATTTGTTGTTTTAGGCGATCACAGTCTATGTGTTAATTCGCTACCCATAGATTTCGTGTCATCAATTTATGTATACTCCAACAATACTTTTGGGAGAAACTTTGCAAACGCGTTGCCTGATCCGTAAAGCTCATTATGCGTGTATTAGCTGCAGCGGTCACGTGACTGCCAGCCGCTCAACACACAAGTCTAACGTAGTGATTTGCGAAAGGCTACGAAACTCAGCTGGCTGCGCCAGTTGCGTGTGCTTTACGGATCAGGCAACGCGTTTGAAAAGTTTCTCCCAAAAGTATTGTCAGAGTATACGTATGCGCAGAAACAGTCCACCGGCTCCAAACCAATCCCGCTGCCGAACTATCGCGGTCAAAATTTGAATGCAGTAATTGGAACAGCGATCACGAACGCAGCAAAAATGAGCGTCCCATCAATAATTGCGTCGAGCAAGCAGCCGAATGAACTGCAGCCTCGCGGACAGACGTTCAGCGGTGGCGAATCCTCCGCATGCATTCTACAGGTGGACAAGGTACGGATATTGCTTTAATACTTAATTAGTTCAACCCCTTCACCTTGTGAAAACTGCACTGATTCGATTCAAAATTGACCGATTCGTTCATCAAATGGGTGGACGGTGTTGATCAATTTGATTGAGCAATTGCGTGATCGATCTATTAGATATACTACATCAGAGCCAAGTACGTCGATTGACTGACCGATTACTTGATCAAATTGATTCTCGATCGATTGAACAAATTAATCAAACAATTAACGTGTATTGGTCGCACAATGACCATATAAGAATTCATCAAAATCAATCCTGATTTTCACGTTCAGTCACTCTTAACTACTGTGCTATTTGTGATTCTCACAAAACATTTTCAGCTGAAAATAATCTAGCAGATCAACCACGTTGCCACAGGTCTGAAACATTCTCTTTACTGCGTGTTTTGTGTGTGATCGCGCAACGCAACGTCATTGCCCCGTCACTAGCCTGCTTTGCGATTCAGGAAAAAATTTGACAAATTCTTATAAAGTCATTGTGCGACCAATAGTTATAATTTCAGCCTCCCACCACGTCCCAATCGCAAACCTACCTCCCGCCGCATAAACAGTCGCGAAGCGATCGATGCGGTCAGACATCGGTGACAACAGAGGGACGGGCGGCTAGGGCTAGACATCAAGTCGTAAGATTGGAGAAGGAACGCAGTCAATCGGCACCCATGAACGATCCGGTGGTTGAATCGTACAAGAGTGCGAGCGCGATCAGTGAACCTGATATTCAAAGGTGTTCTGGTTATTTAAAACATCCAATGTGTCATGTGAAGTAAAATCTCAACCAGGTACGCGGCACTCGAATCAAACGTGTTTTAGAAATTTAGCTGCTGCGGAATACAGCTAAAAATTGCTTTTCGACCATATTGCAAGTTGCGTGAATGAAGCTATGTAAAGGCAAACTACACCAACACGAGCCCGAATTCGAACGTGCTATGTATTCAAAACTAACTGAAACAGAAAATCATCATGCTCCATTTTGTATTCTTCAACGTGTAACATTTCCCAAATCAGCAGCTACGTATGAATGTTTCACCATTATGCCAGCTCCGAAATCGGGCTCGTGTTGGCATATAGTTTCTCTTTATATGCTTTTTCTATGGGCTCCACCAGATAGACCCAAAACCCGAAGCATAAATTTTTTCTATGTCCATGTTTCGGGTTTCGGGTTTTGAAAAAAAACCCGAAACCCGAAACATGGCCATAGAAAAAATTTATGTTTCGGGTTTCGGGTCTATCTGGTGGAGCCCTTAGACCCCAACTTGAAAGTCAGCTTGACATGTTTGTGTGTATGCACTAGTGAACTTCACAATTCTCAATGCTTGAATTTCTCTGTCCTCGTTAGTTGTTTCACTATGCTATGGGTGGAATTCTCGAAACGGTGTAAAGGTCAGTTCGGCGTAAAAATGGTGTAAAGTTCGGTCGAAAGCTCGGTCGGCGTAGCTCGGTGTAAACGTGAAACACTGCCTGTTATTAACGTGGAATGTTTCAAGTTTACACCGAGGTCTATCACACTGAGCTGTCAACCGAGCTTTCCACCGACCTTTACACCCAACTGACCTTTACACCGTTTCGAAAATATCACCCTATGTCCCAGTAACGTCAACAGATAAACGAAACCCGTACGAAACGTAGAAGTGGTGCACATGTTTTGCTACACGTAACATACATAGGCCTTGCACGCACCAGTTTGTTCTTCTCACATGTGAGAAGTAAAAATATGTAAAAGCACACAATGTTGTGCAAACAATCCACAGTTTCTTCCTTGTCAGTGCATTTCCTGAATATACATGCACCAATACTACAGTCGTTTCCGTTTCCGTTCCCTTTTCTTTTCAATTCGGTACGCAAAAAAAATCCCAAAATGATCATCCACGTAAACATTTCAGACGTCGTTCCTACCGCGAACTGTCCCGTGGCGCCCACCGTCCTTTTGTGATGCACAAACTTCACACGCGAATGGAGGGCGGCACGCTTGGCGCCAGCGGATCGACGCGGCGCCAAAGATCAGTTTCCGCTTCGGTTTGTGGCAAATTCGTCACACTTGTTGTGTGTTAAAATATTGTACATTATTTTGTGCAATTTCCACATACTCTTCTGTCAGAATCGCTGGAAAGAGATGGCGAAGCGTGCGAACACCTTTGGAGCGGCTGAAGACACACCCCAACAGGGAAGGTCTAAAGAAGAAGAGCAAAAGAATAGGAAGAGTCTCACGACGGTTGATATTAGTTGTTGACCTCAATGTGAAAATGACAATTATGATTCCATTTCATTCAGCAGTTTGCGTAATATTTTGTCTGTCTAAAACTGTTCCAGTTTAGCAACATCAGAAGTTCCCTCACTCCTTGTGTTATGCTGTTACTGCCGCAGAAAGCCAGCGAGTGAAAACGTTTTTGTTACGTGATCTGTGAAAAACCAATCTGCAAACCGTATTCCATTTGTGCGCTAAACAGTTCTTTTTACGTTCTTGCATCTGAGTCAGTGATTTTCTACCTCGGCGTCACGAATTTATTCGAGTTCGCAGACCAACCCTATAATCTCATAACGTTGTGTTCACATTACGCGTGGAGTATTCAGTTGTTATGATCGCTTCATTGAGTGATGTTTGCGTGGAGTGAATGCAAGAAAAAGTGGCACGGGTGTGACTAAATGCAATGCATCTTCACGGTCAAATGGGTAGCACACACGCACTTTCTCTTCCTTTTTCGGAACTTAATCCAATTGTGGCAAAACTCAATCGTTATACTGGTATTTTCGAAAGTGCTGAGCGTGTACAATGTGGCACAGAGCTCCTTGGGACTTGTGATCAGAAAATACACGCTGACTGAAAAAAATATGAGCTCAAAAAATGAACGAAACCGCTTTTTTACCCCACATGTGAGCAGCCGAATAGAAAGGATGCTAGAATCCTCCTGTGTGGTGTTTTGTTCATCATGCTTTTGGCAAACCCAAGACTGGAAATGCACGCAACTTTCTGATAATTTCTTCATAGCAACAAATTTTATCGACGCTTAAATTGCATGTTATTTTTCCCACCGATGATATCAACTCCTACATTGTATACTAGCGGTTGCAGTTATAATTTTGTCAGCCACAGTGCATAGTCAGCTAGCAAGACGTGCATGCACTTCAAAAGAACGCATTCTCTGAAAACGCGTGTGTTTACTGTGTGCACGTTGAAAACCTGCACTGCCCTTTGTCATAATTTTTATGCGAAAAACATTCTTTCTCATTTATTATTGTCGTCATGACATCAGTTTACTTGTGCACAAGTTCTATCGCAGGAAGTTGTACAATAGAGCACTGCGTGATTTTTGGTGACCTTCATTACTTTCCAAACAGTGCAAAGGTCAATCAAGCGAACTACGAGGTTTTGAGAAGTAAATTCCCCGTTGCTTGGTGATAAATAAAAATTCAGAATGACATACATTCCAGATTTCAAGAAAATCATTACTTTTCAACTTTCTTCTTCAGGCGTTCTGTCCTGATGGTGTGGTTACAACGATTTCATAGCTGTTTGTTTCGAATGAACGGTTTATGTGTTCCATTAACTCGTTTGATAATGACCGAGAACATCAACTACTGACTGTTAAGGCAACGGTTTATGTAAACTTTCGCTCGCATCAAAATTCCAGTTTGCACGTGTTTGGGTGGAATTTTCGAAACGGTGTAAAGATCAGTTGGGTGTAAAGGTCGGCGTAAAATTCGGTCGAAAGCTCGGTCGGCGTAGCTCGGTGTAAACGTGAAACATTGCCTGTTATTAACGTGGAATGTTTCAAGTTTACACCGAGGTCTATCACACTGAGCTTTCCACCGACCTTTACACCCAACTGACCTTTACACCGTTTCGAAAATATCACCCTTTGTTGTATGTAATATGACGGCTTTCACTTTCAGCTTATAAATATGTCCTTAAAAGTTTCAGCATTTATATTTCCATGATCTGGTCAACAAAATGACCACTGGCAGTCTCAGAGTGAACCGCTGTTTATCCGCACTTCTACTGCTGATCTTTGTCGAAGTGGTTAGTTGATCAGTCTTCAAGTGCCAAGTTTAAAAATATCCATTATTTACTTTTATGATAATAACTGCAATATTTTACAACTCAGCCCCAAACATCAGCGCAAATCGGTGCGCGCGCTTGTGAAGACAATCACGATAACTGCCCGTTGTGGGCTGAACATGGGGGCTGTGACTCGAATCCAGGTAATGGGGTCACATGGTATGGGATTGATTTTGTTTTTAGCTCCAGCGAAAACACAAACACATGTCACTCACTCTTCGCAAAAATGCGCTTGAAATCGTTGTAACCACACCATCAGGACAGAACGCCTGAAGAAGAAAGTTGAAAAGTACGTTTTTCTTTGAAATCTGGAGGAATATATGCCATTCTGAATTTTTATTTATCACCAAGCAACCGGGGAATTTACTTCTTCAAAACCTCGTAGTTCGCTTGATTGACCTTTGCACTGTTTGGAAAGTAATGAAGGTCACCAAAAATCACGCAGTGCTCTATTGTACGACTTTCTGCTAGATAGAACCTGTGCACAAGTAAACTCGACGTCATGACGACAATAATAAATGAGCAAAAAAGTGCACCCTCCGCATAAAAATTATGACAAAGGGCAGTGCAGGTTTTCAACGTGCACACAGTAAACACACGCGTTTTCAGAGAATGCGTTCTTTTGAAGTGCATGCACGTCTTGTTAGCTGACTATGCACTGTGGCTGACAAAATTATAACTGCAACCGCTAGTATACAATGTAGGAGTTATATCATCGTGGGAAAAATAACATGCAATTTAAGCGTCGATAAAATTTGTTGCTATGAAGAAATTATCAGAAAGTTGCGTGCATTTCCAGACTTGGGTTTGCCAAAAGCATGATGAACAAAACACCACACAGGAGGATTCTAGCATCCTTTCTATTCGGCTGCTCACATGTGGGGTAAAAAAGCGGTTTCGTTCATTTTTTTGAGCCATATTTTTTTCAGTCAGCGTGTATTTTCTGATCACAAGTCCCAAGGAGCTCTGTGCCACATTGTACACGCTCAGCACTTTCGAAAATACCAGTATAACGATTGAGTTTTGCCACAATTGGATTAAGTTCCAAAAAAGGAAGAGAAAGTGTGTGTGTGCTACCCATTTGGCGTGAAGATGCATGCATTTAGTCACACCCGTGCCACTTTTTCTTGCATTCACTCCACGCAAACATCACTCAATGAAGCGATCATAACAACTGAATACTCCACGCGTAATGTGAACACAACGTTATGAGATTATAGGGTTGGTCTGCGAACTCGAATAAATTCGTGACGCCGAGGTAAGAAAATCACTGACTCAGATGCAAGAACGTAAAAAGAACTGTTTAGCGCACAAAAGGAATATGGTTTGCAGATTGGTTTTTCACAGATCACGTAACAAAAACGTTTTCACTCGCTGGCTTTCTGCGGCAGTAACAGCACAACACAAGGAGTGAGGGAACTTCTGATGTTGCTAAACTGGAACGGTTTTAGATAGACAAAATATTACGCAAACTGCTGAATGAAATGGAATCATAATTGTCATTTTCACATTGAGGTCAACAACTAATATCAACCGTCGTGAGACTCTTCCTATTCTTTTGCTCTTCTTCTTTAGACCTTCCTTGTTCGGGTCTGTCTTCAGCTGCTGCTGCAAAAGTGTTCGCACGCTTCGCCATCTCTTTCCAGCGATTCTGACAGAAGAGTATGTGGAAATTGCACAAAATAATGTACAATATTTTAACACACAACAAGTGTGACGAATTTGCCACAAACCGAAGCGGAAACTGATCTTTGGCGCCGCGTCGATCCGCTGGCGCCAAGCGTGCCGCCCTCCATTCGCGTGTGAAGTTTGTGCATCACAAAAGGACGGTGGGCGCCACGGGACAGTTCGCGGTAGGAACGACGTCTGAAATGTTTACGTGGATGATCATTTTGGGATTTTTTTTGCGTACCGAATTGAAAAGAAAAGGGAACGGAAACGGAAACGACTGTAGTATTGGTGCATGTATATTCAGGAAATGCACTGACAAGGAAGAAACTGTGGATTGTTTGCACAACATTGTGTGCTTTTAGATATTTTTACTTCTCACATGTGAGAAGAACAAACTGGTGCGCGCAAGGCCTATGTATGTTACGTGTAGCAAAACATGTGCACCACTTTTACGTTTCGTACGGGTTTTTCGTTTATCTGTTGACGTTACTGGGACATAGGGTGATATTTTGAAACGGTGTAAAGGTTAGTTGGGTGGAAGAGGTCGGTGGAAAGCTGGTTAGACAGCTCGTGATAGACCTCGGTGTAAACTTGAAACATTCCACGTTAATAACAGGCAGGGTTTCAGGTTTACACCGAGCTACGCCGACCGAGCTTTCGACCGAACTTTACACCATTTTTACGCCGAACTGACCTTTACACCGTTTCGAGAATTCCACCCATAGCATAGTGAAACAACTAACGAGGAGTAGAGAAGTTCAGCATTGAGAATTGTGAAGTTCACTGTGCATACACACAAGCATGTCAAGCTGACTTTCAAGTTGGGGTCTAAGGCTCCACCAGATAGACCCGAAACCCGAAACATAAATTTTTTCTATGTCCATGTTTCGGGTTTCGGGTTTTTTTTTCAAAACCCGAAACCCGAAAAACATGGACATGAGAAAAATTTATGCTTCGGGTTTCGGGTCTATCTGGTGGAGCCCATAGAAAAAGCATATAAAAGAAAAGACTCATATGCCAACACGAGTCCGATTTCGGTGGTGGCATATTGGTGAAACATTCATACGTAGCTGCTGATTTGGGAAATGTTACACGTTGAAGAATACAAAATGGAGCATGATGATTTTCTGTTTCAATTAGTTTTGAATACATAGCACGTTCGAATTCGGGCTCGTGTTGGTGTAGTTTGCCTTTACATAGCTTCATTCACGCAACTTGCAATATGGTCGAAAAGCAATTTTTAAGCTGGGATCCCGCAACACAGCTAAATTTCTAAAAAAACACGTTTGATTCGAGTGCCGCGTACCTGAGTTGAGATTTTACTTTACATGACACATTGAATGTTTTAAATAACCAGAACACCCTTCAATATTAGGTTCAGTGATCGTGGCTGCACTCTGACGATACAACCACCGGATCGTTCATGGGTGCCGTTTGGGGACTGCGTTCCCCTTCTCCCACTCCTTACGACTTGATGTCTAGCCCCTAGCCGCCCGTCCTGCCTTTTGGCCCGCCATGACTGATGTCCTGACCGCATCGATCGCTTCGGCGACTGTTTATGCGGCGGAGGGGTAGGTTCGCGATTGGGACGTGGTGGGAGGCTGAAATTATAACTATTGGTCGCACAATGACTTTATAAGAATTTGTCAAATTTTTTCCCGGAATCGCAAAGCAGGCTAGTGACGGGGCAATGACGTTGCGTTGCGCGATCACACACAAAACACGCAGTTAAGAGAATGTTTCACACCTGTGGCAACGTGGTTGATCTGCTAGATTATTTTCAGCTGAAAATGTTTTGGTGAAGATGCAAACGTGATTTAGAAATTTAGCTGCTGCGGAATACAGCTAAAAATTGCCCCTTTTTGCCATATTCCAATTGCGTGAATGAAGCTATGGATTAGGAGGGGTTCTCGCCTTAAAGGAGATATGTACGTGACCCAAAAGTAAGCTGCCTTGGCTGGGGTGGTTCTGGCCTTACTTTAGGCCTAACAATTGGGTTTAGAGGTCGGGGGGAAGTAGCCGACACCCGACACGCGACGTCTGACTACAAAGCCGACAGCCGACAGATCAAAAAGTACCCCTCACCTGACATCGAGTTTTTGAACCAAAAACAGGCAAAATGTTGGAAATTTGCATCATTAATGCAATTTTATGGCTCAACTTACTGAATTAAAGCTTCTTCAAACGAAATAAACTCCCATAACATTCGGCGCCTTCGGATACATTTGGTTCGAAGAAAATTTTCTCTCAAAATTCTTGTCTCAGCAAAACTGATGCTTTGCACCATAAGTGCGGCCATGTCGGGTCCCAAAAACTGGAGGCACCCGACCAGCGACAACTACACCCCTTTGGCACCCCACCCGATATCCCTGTAACCCTAGTCACAATAGCTTGCTGGCGGCTAAGAGGGTTACGGATAACACCTAGTTTTACTTGATGAAAAGACCAGCCATGCAACATCTACACTCACGGTTGGACATAAGCGGCATAGACCATCGGTTTGCCAGTGGTGTCTGCTGGTTCGGTCTCTTGGCACAGTATGCACGTGACACGACGTGTTTTGCCGGAGACAATCGGGGAACGACCGGGTCCGACGGCCACCGGGAAACAGGGTTTGGGCTGCGTAGAGTGCTGACATGTTGATACGTTGACATGATGATGAGAAACATGAGAAATTACAAAACTACTCTGCCTCAGTATGGTGACAAGATTGGGGAGACAACATTTTTGGTCACGATCAAGAATATGCGCTGATAAAATCTAAGCGTCTCAAACCCAACAACGACCAAACTCGCTTCCAACATAGTCACTATGCAGAGGGATTGACTATAAAGACTTAAACCGGGCAACCGGATACCGCATGCTGTCAGAATCCGGCCTTTCGCAATAAAATGTAGCTATATACGATGAGTGATCACAACAACCTCATTCAAACAAAACGAAATGCGTTTAAATTGTGAGAATTAATTTTTAAAAGTTTGCTTTCGGGAACAAACTCGAGCTTGTGCCGACTTACGCTCCCCCTTTTGATCAGGCAACGGCAGAACATTTAGTAGGGAATCCAACCAGCTCGTCAACCAACAGCCACGTGTGAAATGTTTCACAAAGGTTTCGTCTGTCAGCGAGCTGGTTTTCTTGTCTCAGTCTAACTACCTTTCATGATCAAAAGGGTGAGCGTAAGTCGGCACATGCTCGCGTTTGTTCATGAAAGCAACTTTTCAAAGATAAATTCTGACAGTTTTAACGTGGTTCATCTCGTTTGATCGTTGTTTTTGTGTCCTTTGGACATAAACAGTCTAACTGCGTGGTAAAAAAGCAAGCATGAGATATACGGTTTCCCGCTTTAACAACAACCAACCAAGAGTCACAGGTTTCGTCCTGCGGAAACTCTTCGTCTTCCTCTTCAGCAAGTAGAGCTTTGTTTTGCTGAAAAAAGCAAAAGCTTCTTTTATATATATATATAAAAACCTAAAAGTTCGTTACAAAATGCTTTCTGATGCATTCTTACCCACCCAAAGCAACAAATAAACCCAAAAAACCATCGCACTCACACTAGCGAACTGTTTCTGCAGTCTGGCCATCTGGTCCATCGCCCTCTTCCTTTTCTCATTCGCAATCTTCTGCCTTCGTTGGCGTTCCTCCTCGTCCGACTTGGCACTTTGCCCATCATCCATGGCGGATGAGTCCAATCTTGATCGATCCGCAGTTGACGGCAGCTGACTGGCGTCTTCGTGCAGTGCGCATGCGTCTTGGTAACGCTGCAACTGGGGAGAGTAACATTGAACGCTTTGTGCTGTGCCGCACATTCACGCATGGCAGGCTCAGTGCGGTGCAAAACGTAAAAGTTGCTACCAGGCCGCACGAATGATATTCCCGAAATACAGCCAACATTTTTCGTGACGATATTAGCGAAATAACCGGGAACGACACCTTTCACCACTGTAAAGAACACCCAAACAGAATCAATATAAGAAGAGAACAGTGTAGCTTCAAAAACTCAAACCAAAATCCAACCTGCAGCACCGCATTCAACACTCCGGAACACTCCGTGGCTTCGGGTGTTCCAGCCAGTTTCTGCATCAGCTGCAATATCGATGGCTGTGCACATTTTTTGGCCCAATCATCCGTGACTTGTGTGAATCTGTATCCCACCGGGTCCAGGAATTCTTCGTTCAACGCCATACCGATTAGGTAAAGAACCTGACATGTAAGATACTGTTGCTGGTGCTGCTTTGTTGGTTAAATTTTTGTCGACAGATTCGGGTAACGAAGCAGTAAGTTATAAATTCTATATTTTACTTATAACATATTTTGGTTTCCAATATTTTGCTTCTGTCATTACATCTGCGCACTCTACATTGTGAATATCTTGGAATGCTCAAAATCGACAAGTTCCGTTTCGATCATACCACCATACAGAGAGTAGTCTGTATCAAAATCAACACCAACCGAACCACTACCAACCCGCTGCAACAGTCCGTCACTACTGAACCGACTGCGTCTGGTGCCTCTTTCCAACGATACGGTCATCAGCTGCAGCATCACATCGCAACACAACAGGCGGGGAAGGCGCGCGAAAGGGGGCACGAACGTGGGCGGCGAGAGGGGGAAGGAACAGCGTGCGGTCTTTCTGTTGCTGTTGCTCGGCCTGGGAAAGAAAATTGGGAGATATTACGTTTTGACCGGTAAAACTGACGACCGACTTATGTGATGGTTCCACGTCGATCAATAACTATGATGTGATCGGATCTGTCTTGCTCACCAGCAGAAGGCAGCAAGACCATGAACTGTCATCGGACAGATCCGACAATGGTGTCGTTGGAGGGGAAGGGGGTTACCCCATAGTATCCGGTATCCGGTGTGTTCATTTTTTCACCCAAGGGGTATCCTGACTTTCTTTCTACAGCGACTTTGCTCAATTTTTCACTACAAAATTCATGTATCCGAGATTTTTTATGTGGGGTGGGGCAACCCGCCACGTGTTCGAGATTTTTCATTTCGGATATCCGGTATCCGAAAAAGTTGCATTTTGTTTATTCGGTATCCGGACTTTTTGATTTCCCAACGGCACCACAGGATCACCTCGTTTCTGATCAAAAAAGTTAGTCAGCGGGCAGTGTTGGAGGGTGTCTGGCGGGGGGTACCTCGTGTCCCGCGCTCGGAGAGGGGGGATACCTACTTTACCAGAGCCGATGGCCTGGGGGGGGGGGGTTACGTACCTAGGGGGGTTTGGGGGGTTAGGTTTTGGGGTGAAAATTTTTAATGTGCTTATTATGTTTGGAATCGTGTGAAAACGTAGTATTTGCGCGCGTAGCGCGCGAATTTTGGGTAATTTGAGGCAAAAACCACTGATTTTACACTAATTTTGGCCATTTTGGTCAAAAATTGGCACTTTTGAGGCAAAATCGGGGGGGGGGGATACCTAGTGTACCGGGGTGAAAATCGGGGGGGATACCTACTGTACCATGCCAAACATCGGGGGGATACCTACTGTACCAGGCGAGGGGGATACCTACTGTACTGGGGGGCTACCCCCCACACCCCCCCCCCCCCCACCTCCAACACTGTCAGCGGCCTCTTGTTTTACAAAGCACACATTATCTGCGAAGATGCAAAACTAACCACGGAGACATCGGCCTTCGAGAAATGATAGAAGTACGGTGTGTACATCGAACGAAATTCGGGCTTCAATTCGAAAGTGCCTGCTGCCGTGCCAGATGGCTTCCTGCCACAATTACAATAAGATAAGCACCAACTTGGTAAAATAAGCAAAGAACAATCTTGACGTTATTTGTTTTTGTAAATATTGTGGTTCACAATATTTGTAAGATGAGCAAGCGACTCAGAATAGGCAATTATCTGTGTTTTCAGCGGACTGTCAACGGTGTCCTAAGTTCTTCATCACTGTCGCTTTTGCAGTGCAACCCCTTCAAGTGATCCTGTGCATGGTGGCTAGCTCTGAACGACATTTTGCTTGCCAGTCTGTCATAAACCTCCTAATTACTAAATTCTATGCAGGGAATGTCTATTCAACATGATAACCGAAAATACCGGGATCGAGTCATTAGAAAGCGAGCAAACAGTACCAAACAAAGCAAACACAAGTTCGACAAAACACGCACTTGAACGTGGCCAATTCTTTGACAGTGTCTTCAATGGCCAATTTCTCCAACATGGGATCAAACGACAATCGTTTCTGTATCTTGCTATAAGCAGTGGGTCCTTTGCACAACAAGTGAACTACTTCACGGCGCACGTAGTCCTGCAGCGATGCGTTGGACACACCGAAATGGTAGCGCTCACCTGTGTGTGATACACAACGTGATGTATAGTCCAACCACGAACTCATGAGACGACTTTTTTTGAAATTGGCTTGAGCGGATCCAACAATGTTCCGGTTCCACGTATTTCGGAAATGAAAGAAAGAGAAACGCACGTATTTTTTAAAAACACGCTCTCCACTCGGTGCGTAAATTCCCTTTTGACTCCCAAAACATTTGTGTGCTGAACATCGCTGCTGTTCGCGTAAGCACGCAACAAATTGAGGTCAGCCAGCTGGAACTTGTCATCATCTCCCTCAGCCAATCTCTTTCTTTTGTTTGCGAAAACACGTGTATCTGGAGCATTTTTGAATGCGGCCAAGCAAGCTTTTAAAAAAAGTCGTCTCATGAGCTGGTGGCTGGACTATATGTTGAATATGGATAACCAATGACTCGTGTGTATCATGGCTAGGGATCGGTATCGTGGGTATGCCGATACCCAATTGCCGATATCTGGCAAATGCCGACATCTGATAGTTCATGAAAAAAGCCGATGCCCGATACCGCCAAAATACCCCTCAAAAAACGCCGTTTTTATAGCAAAAATGAGGGTTTCGCGCTCGATTTTTTTAGATAACCACTGAGTATGCGCGTCAAAGATTTTTTTTAAGTCTTGCTCTGTTGAGCTCCCACATGCACTCTTTGAAAAAAATTTTAGTTCATAAAGCAGTGAACATCTGGAGAGATGTTTTTGAGAAAGGGGTTTCAATCGCGAAAGGTGTGATACCCGATGCATGCCGATACCCAATACTTTTTGGGTGCCGATATCCGATACCTTCCGATCCCCAATCATGAGTTGGTGAAACATCAGCGAACAAAGAACACAGATTGTTTGTGACTAGGTTTAGGCACCAACGTCAGCGACAAAAAATGACACGCCGGCCCCAGACCCTGTGCCACCAGTTTAAAGTGACAACATTGAAAACGGTGGTGTGGTGGCTGATAGCAACATTTTATTTTGCTGCAGTGGTGTCGTTGGCGAGTGGGGGAAGGGGTATCCGATATCTTGATTTTTTCACACAGGGGTATCCGGTATCCTGACTTTTTTGTCCAGGGGCATCCGACCCCAAAATTTTTCCAAGAAAACGTAAAAATCGACCATCTTTACCCCCAAAATGCTCAAAATTGGTTGCTGACGCAAGCATAACCTCCAAGATAACCGTTCTTACGCTTCCAACACCGATTTTGTTCATTTTCCCCACAAATTTACCTTTTTTGAACAACCCCCGGGTATCGGTCATTTCGGGGCGCAACCCTGGTTGGTATCTGAGATTTTTCAGTTTTGGGATCTCGGTTCCAAAAATTTTGCAGATCAGTATCCTGATTTTTTGATTCCCCAACGACACCACTGTTTGGCTGTCTTGGAGTGCTCCATCCAATAAATCTGTCAACCGCCCCACCCCCCCCCCCAATGTGACTAACCCATCACACCTCCACACCAACCAAGGGACGAAGACCAACCACCGAAAAATACCAACGACACACCCCAAAACCCCCCAAAACACCCACCCAAAAAATCCAAAAGTTGTGGGGCTTAATTTTATATTTTATATCTATTTTTTCTTTTTGAGTTTCTATCGTCCTTTTTTATCTATATTATTTTTTTTCCAACCACTATACCATCTAGCCACTATCAGCAATTATCCTTTTTCTCCCTCCCTCCAATAGACAACTTCCATTTTTTCGCTGATCCTTTTTCGTTTTCTTATCAAGAATTTATACCTTACGTTCTCCTTTCATTTCACATTTTTCCCTTTTTTTTGTATACATTTTTTTCCCTCCTTCCTGATTTTTTTTCTTCCATTTCTTCCCCCATTTGAGAATTCCATTCGCCCTCTTTTTATCTCAACCACCCGCCTTTATAATCCTCCCAACAAAGCCTCTCCGTTCTCAAATACTCTTCGTTTTTTTTTTCTTTTCCTTCGTTCAATCCACTTAACTTTCCTTCTCCTCCTTTTGCGGCCCCCCACAGCCTCACTTTCGTTCCGTCTTCTCTTTTTGGATTTTCTTAGAGACGTCCCTCTCCCTCTGGAAATTTTGTTATTGTGCATAGTGGTGACAGACATTCAATTCTCGTGTATTGTATCCTCTGTTATAAGATCCACCCCTGCCTCCAATTCCCATTTCCTGTTTGCCGCCACGTGCAAAGTGAATATTCCTTGCACAGAAAGAGGCTGGACTTCACACTTTTAGATCGGTGCGTCAGTAATGGAACCGAACGATTTTCTGATTCGATGTCTGTACAAAATGAATCCTCGGTGGGCGTCGTGGGATTATGAGGAACGACTGTCACCAGATGAATTGAGTAAATTGGTGGTCACACAAGCCGAGGAATTGATGCAATGGATTATTGTCATTGTTGGTTAGTCACATTGGGGGGGTGGGGTTGGGTGGTTGACAGATTTATTGGATGGAGCACTCCAAGACAGCCAAACAGTGGTGTCGTTGGGAAATCAAAAAATCAGGATACTGGATATCCAAAATTTTTGGATACCGGATACCCGAAATGAAAAATCTCGGATACCATACCAGGGGTGTTGCGCCCCAAAATAAAAAATCTCGGATACCCAGGGGGTTGTTCAAAAAGGGTAAATTTAGTAGAGGGAAATTGAACAAAATCGGTGTTGGAAGCGTAAAGAACGGTTATCTTGGAGGTTATGCTTGCGTCAGCAACCAATTTTGAGCATTTTGGGGGTAAAGATGGTCGATTTTTACGTTTTCTTGGAAAAATTTTGGGGTCGGATGCCCCTGGACAAAAAAGTCAGGATACCGGATACCCCTGTGTGAAAAAATCAAGATATCGGATACCCCTTCCCCCACTCGCCAACGACACCACTGCAGCAAAATAAAATGTTGCTATCAGCCACCACACCACCGTTTTCAATGTTGTCACTTTAAACTGGTGGCACAGGGTCTGGGGCCGGCGTGTCATTTTTTGTCGCTGACGTTGGTGCCTAAACCTAGTCACAAACAATCTGTGTTCTTTGTTCGCTGATGTTTCACCAACTCATGATTGGGGATCGGAAGGTATCGGATATCGGCACCCAAAAAGTATTGGGTATCGGCATGCATCGGGTATCACACCTTTCGCGATTGAAACCCCTTTCTCAAAAACATCTCTCCAGATGTTCACTGCTTTATGAACTAAAATTTTTTTCAAAGAGTGCATGTGGGAGCTCAACAGAGCAAGACTTAAAAAAAATCTTTGACGCGCATACTCAGTGGTTATCTAAAAAAATCGAGCGCGAAACCCTCATTTTTGCTATAAAAACGGCGTTTTTTGAGGGGTATTTTGGCGGTATCGGGCATCGGCTTTTTTCATGAACTATCAGATGTCGGCATTTGCCAGATATCGGCAATTGGGTATCGGCATACCCACGATACCGATCCCTAGCCATGATACACACGAGTCATTGGTTATCCATATTCAACATATAGTCCAGCCACCAGCTCATGAGACGACTTTTTTTAAAAGCTTGCTTGGCCGCATTCAAAAATGCTCCAGATACACGTGTTTTCGCAAACAAAAGAAAGAGATTGGCTGAGGGAGATGATGACAAGTTCCAGCTGGCTGACCTCAATTTGTTGCGTGCTTACGCGAACAGCAGCGATGTTCAGCACACAAATGTTTTGGGAGTCAAAAGGGAATTTACGCACCGAGTGGAGAGCGTGTTTTTAAAAAATACGTGCGTTTCTCTTTCTTTCATTTCCGAAATACGTGGAACCGGAACATTGTTGGATCCGCTCAAGCCAATTTCAAAAAAAGTCGTCTCATGAGTTCGTGGTTGGACTATACATCACGTTGTGTATCACACACAGGTGAGCGCTACCATTTCGGTGTGTCCAACGCATCGCTGCAGGACTACGTGCGCCGTGAAGTAGTTCACTTGTTGTGCAAAGGACCCACTGCTTATAGCAAGATACAGAAACGATTGTCGTTTGATCCCATGTTGGAGAAATTGGCCATTGAAGACACTGTCAAAGAATTGGCCACGTTCAAGTGCGTGTTTTGTCGAACTTGTGTTTGCTTTGTTTGGTACTGTTTGCTCGCTTTCTAATGACTCGATCCCGGTATTTTCGGTTATCATGTTGAATAGACATTCCCTGCATAGAATTTAGTAATTAGGAGGTTTATGACAGACTGGCAAGCAAAATGTCGTTCAGAGCTAGCCACCATGCACAGGATCACTTGAAGGGGTTGCACTGCAAAAGCGACAGTGATGAAGAACTTAGGACACCGTTGACAGTCCGCTGAAAACACAGATAATTGCCTATTCTGAGTCGCTTGCTCATCTTACAAATATTGTGAACCACAATATTTACAAAAACAAATAACGTCAAGATTGTTCTTTGCTTATTTTACCAAGTTGGTGCTTATCTTATTGTAATTGTGGCAGGAAGCCATCTGGCACGGCAGCAGGCACTTTCGAATTGAAGCCCGAATTTCGTTCGATGTACACACCGTACTTCTATCATTTCTCGAAGGCCGATGTCTCCGTGGTTAGTTTTGCATCTTCGCAGATAATGTGTGCTTTGTAAAACAAGAGGCCGCTGACAGTGTTGGAGGTGGGGGGGGGGGGGGTTTTGGGGGGTAGCCCCCCAGTACAGTAGGTATCCCCCTCGCCTGGTACAGTAGGTATCCCCCCGATGTTTGGCATGGTACAGTAGGTATCCCCCCCGATTTTCACCCCGGTACACTAGGTATCCCCCCCCCCGATTTTGCCTCAAAAGTGCCAATTTTTGACCAAAATGGCCAAAATTAGTGTAAAATCAGTGGTTTTTGCCTCAAATTACCCAAAATTCGCGCGCTACGCGCGCAAATACTACGTTTTCACACGATTCCAAACATAATAAGCACATTAAAAATTTTCACCCCAAAACCTAACCCCCCAAACCCCCCTAGGTACGTAACCCACCCCCCAGGCCATCGGCTCTGGTACAGTAGGTATCCCCCCTCTCCGAGCGCGGTACAGTAGGTACCCCCCTCCAGAGTACCTCCAACACTGGCCGCTGACTAACTTTTTTGATCAGAAACTAGGTGATCCAGTGGTGCCGTTGGGAAATCAAAAAGTCCGGATACCGAATAAACAAAATGCAACTTTTTCGGATACCGGATATCCGAAATGAAAAATCTCGAACACGTGGCGGGTTGCCCCACCCCACATAAAAAATCTCGGATACATGAATTTTGTAGTGAAAAATTGAGCAAAGTCGCTGTAGAAAGAAAGTCAGGATACCCCTTGGGTGAAAAAATGAACACACCGGATACCGGATACTATGGGGTAACCCCCTTCCCCCTCCAACGACACCATTGTCGGATTGTCCGATCACAGTTCATGGTCTTGCTGCCTTCTGCTGGTGAGCAAGACAGATCCGATCACATCATAGTTATTGATCGACGTGGAACCATCACATAAGTCGGTCGTCAGTTTTACCGGTCAAAACGTAATATCTCCCAATTTTCTTTCCCAGGCCGAGCAACAGCAACAGAAAGACCGCACGCTGTTCCTTCCCCCTTCGCCGCCCACGTTCGTGCCCCGTTTCGCGCGCCTTCCCCGCCTGTTGTGTTGCGATGTGATGCTGCAGCTGATGACCGTATCGTTGGAAAGAGGCACCAGACGCAGTCGGTTCAGTAGTGACGGACTGTTGCAGCGGGTTGGTAGTGGTTCGGTTGGTGTTGATTTTGATACAGACTACTCTCTGTATGGTGGTATGATCGAAACGGAACTTGTCGATTTTGAGCATTCCAAGATATTCACAATGTAGAGTGCGCAGATGTAATGACAGAAGCAAAATATTGGAAACCAAAATATGTTATAAGTAAAATATAGAATTTATAACTTACTGCTTCGTTACCCGAATCTGTCGACAAAAATTTAACCAACAAAGCAGCACCAGCAACAGTATCTTACATGTCAGGTTCTTTACCTAATCGGTATGGCGTTGAACGAAGAATTCCTGGACCCGGTGGGATACAGATTCACACAAGTCACGGATGATTGGGCCAAAAAATGTGCACAGCCATCGATATTGCAGCTGATGCAGAAACTGGCTGGAACACCCGAAGCCACGGAGTGTTCCGGAGTGTTGAATGCGGTGCTGCAGGTTGGATTTTGGTTTGAGTTTTTGAAGCTACACTGTTCTCTTCTTATATTGATTCTGTTTGGGGTGTTCTTTACAGTGGTGAAAGGTGTCGTTCCCGGTTATTTCGCTAATATCGTCACGAAAAATGTTGGCTGTATTTCGGGAATATCATTCGTGCGGCCTGGTAGCAACTTTTACGTTTTGCACCGCACTGAGCCTGCCATGCGTGAATGTGCGGCACAGCACAAAGCGTTCAATGTTACTCTCCCCAGTTGCAGCGTTACCAAGACGCATGCGCACTGCACGAAGACGCCAGTCAGCTGCCGTCAACTGCGGATCGATCAAGATTGGACTCATCCGCCATGGATGATGGGCAAAGTGCCAAGTCGGACGAGGAGGAACGCCAACGAAGGCAGAAGATTGCGAATGAGAAAAGGAAGAGGGCGATGGACCAGATGGCCAGACTGCAGAAACAGTTCGCTAGTGTGAGTGCGATGGTTTTTTGGGTTTATTTGTTGCTTTGGGTGGGTAAGAATGCATCAGAAAGCATTTTGTAACCAACTTTTAGGTTTTTATATATATATAAAAGAAGCTTTTGCTTTTTTCAGCAAAACAAAGCTCTACTTGCTGAAGAGGAAGACGAAGAGTTTCCGCAGGACGAAACCTGTGACTCTTGGTTGGTTGTTGTTAAAGCGGGAAACCGTATATCTCATGCTTGCTTTTTTACCACGCAGTTAGACTGTTTATGTCCAAAGGACACAAAAACAACGATCAAACGAGATGAACCACGTTAAAACTGTCAGAATTTATCTTTGAAAAGTTGCTTTCATGAACAAACGCGAGCATGTGCCGACTTACGCTCACCCTTTTGATCATGAAAGGTAGTGAGACTGAGACAAGAACCAGCTCGCTGACAGATGAAACCTTTGTGAAACATTTCACACGTGGCTGTTGGTTGACGAGCTGGTTGGATTCCCTACTAAATGTTCTGCCGTTGCTTGATCAAAAGGGGGAGCGTAAGTCGGCACAAGCTCGAGTTTGTTCCCGAAAGCAAACTTTTAAAAATTAATTCTCACAATTTAAACGCATTTCGTTTTGTTTGAATGATGTTTTTGTGATCACTCATCGTATATAGCTACATTTTATTGCGAAAGGCCGGATTCTGACAGCATGCGATATCCGGTTGCCCGGTTTAAGTCTTTATAGTCAATCCCTCTGCATAGTGACTATGTTGGAAGCCATTTTGGTCGTTCTAGGTTTCAGACGCTAATTTTTATCAGCGCATATTCTTCATCGTGACCAAAAATGTTGTCCCCCAATCTTGTCACCATAACTAGGGCAGAGTAGTTTATAATTTCTCATGTTTCTCATCATCATGTCAACGATCAACATGCAGCACTCTACGCAACCCCGACTGTTTCCCGGTGGCCGTCGGACCCGGTCGTACCCCGATTGTCTCCGGCAAAACACGTCGTGTCACGTGCATACTGTGCCAAGAGACCGAACCAGCAGACACCACTGGCAAACCGATGGTCTATGCCGCTTATGTCCAACCGTGAGTGTAGATGTTGCATGGCTGGTCTTTTCATCAAATAAAACTAGGTGTTATCGGAACCCTCTTAGCCGCCAGAAAGCTATTGTGACTAGGGTTACAGGGATGTCGGGTCGGGTGCCAAAAGGGTGTAGTTGTCGCTGTCGGGTGCCTCCAGTTTTTGGGACCCGACATCCGCACTTATGGTGCAAAGCATCAGTTTTGCTGAGACAAGAATTTTGAGAGAAAATTTTCTTCGAACCAAATGTATCCGAAGGCGCCGAATGTTATGGTGTTTATTTCGTTTGAAGAAGCTTGAATTCAGTAAGTTGAGCCATAAAATTGCATTAATGATGCAAATATCCAACATTTTGCCTGTTTTTGGTTCAAAAACTAGATGTCAGGTGTAGGGTATTTTTTGAACTGTCGGGTGTCGGCTTTTTTGTCAGACGTCGCGTGTCGGGTGTCGGCTACTCCCCCCCCCGACCTCTAACCCCAATTGTGAGGCCTAAAGTAAGGCCAGAACCACCCCAGCCAAGGCAGCTTACTTTTGGGTCACGTACATATCTCCTTTTAAGGCGAGAACCCCTAAAATATTCGTTATAAAGAGCGTCATTAAGAGTATACACTGTACTAACACACGTGATTAAAAAATACTTGAAAGACACGATTTCAGCAACATTCACAATTTCATATCTGCAGGTCAGCAGTTTTCTCGTCGCGTCACAGCGGCCAAACTCGACCCGATTACCGTCGTCAAGCATCGAAAGACATCGACGTTGTGTACTTCGGTGCTGATCACGTCACCGTGCCGCCCATACATGTCAGCACGTGTGCACACACAATGCACGCCGCGTGCTATGCGCAGTTAGTGTTGTTCATTTGTTGAATTCTGGAACTGGGGGGACTAGTTTATTACGTGGTTTCAGTTACTGAGGAACAACAGCGTCAGTACTTTATCAGAAGGATCGAACTTGGTGATTGTTATCGTGTTTGTTGGTGCACGCGTGTTGTGCACACCCTTTGTCTTGCGACCAGCGCGAAACAGCTTGGAGACACATTTTAACCTGAATTAATGAAGCGTTATCAATAAATCTCAGAATGACGTTCATAAATGCGATGCAATCGGTCCGAGTAACCAGGATCAGACCGATCACCAAATTCGGTGCCGTGCTTGATATTTTTAATTTTTCTCGCACTTTCAGATTCGTAAAGAATCTACGCGAGCGTGACCGCGGCCGAGGCCGTCACAATCTGATGCTGTTCGTCGTGCGCACTGACGACGGCGAGTACTTGTGTCCGTTATGTAAACGATTGAGCAATGCTGCGCTGCCGGTGCTGCCGCCGTTGCATCAGTTGAATCTGTGAGTGAGCGGGCTTCATTTTGGGGATGCCGTTTTGGGAGAACCATGCTCAAATGTCACAGTTGACGTCACATGCTGCTGCTTGGCATAGTGTGTAGCACCAGCGCTATTATTCAGCAATGAAGTACTGCTTTATGGGGACACAATTCCGTCCTGTCATTTTCTGCCACTTTGATGATTCACTTTGTATACCAGGTTGCAATGGAAACCAAATTCCCAATCACTATCGGGATGGACGGTTTCATTATAAAGGCGATACATTGTTTTGTTATGGTCTAACGGTCTATTGAATTTTTTATTCAGTCGATTAGCTTTGGCATCAATGACGTTGAAAATCAACTTTGCATCGTGACCTGACGTAGCCCAGGACAACTACGTCCAAAATGAACACGAACGAGTAACTATTGTCATTCCAGTAAATCGACGCCCCCATCTCGTCACACGAGCGTGTCGACGGATGCACAGAGCACCAGTGCACAAATGGAAACGGCTAAATCGAGTGTGCGATCGTCGAAACAGTTGGTGTTCGAGAAATGGCTCAATTATGTGGCTCTGGTTAGTGGAGGGAAGCGTCCCTGTTTTTACCATTCACATTAGTCAAAAGCGAACAGGTCAATAATAATAAATAATAAGCATTTCAGCTAGTCAAACAACAGCTGCTGCCGTCAAAACCATCGCTGCAAAGAAAAAAGAAATCAGCACCGGAACTGCGCAGTAAATGTGCCGGGTCAACGTCTGCGACGAGTGCCACTGGAACAAAACGTCATCTCACCATTACATTGAGACGTAGACGGGCAGTGTCTGCAAGTGTGGCTGGACCTTCGTTGGGAAGCAATGCTGCTGCCAGTGCAAGCACCACTCTGACTGCCGGCTCGGTGAGGAGTTTTGATGAAAACGCTTGTTATTTGTACTGCATCTTATCGAGAATCCCAAAACGGAAAAAACCAAGTGACCAAAAAGAGCCTGAGAAACGAGTAAATGGAAAAATATTTTTGTCAGAAATCGGAATCCGTGGCTCGTGACACAGAAGTGAAACATCACTCCCTCACTTGTGAATTTGGCTTTTCTACCTGTGCTTCGGCATACACGAAGGCCTGAGATTGCGCTTGGTGTGGCCAGAAATGTACCAGTGCCCATTTTCTGTGCACGAACAGCATGAATACTTTTATGACACACACACAGTTTTCGGGGCCTTTGTTTCTGGGAGTTTTTTTTCGGGTTTTTCTGGGTTTTCGACGAAAGTCTACGAAGTTTGTGTGCGCAGGCGCGACATTTTCACGTTTTCTGTTTTAAATTCTGTCGTTTATTATATTTTTCAGCAGTTTGCTCCTTCAACAGCTGCACAACAGTCAACAACGGCAACCAGCCAGCCAACTGCGGAAGAGCCAGTGCAAGAGGTTTTTATTTCATTTTCTTTCCTTGCTTTGTGATCTCGAAATTTCTAAAATACAACTAGGAATAATATGGCGTTTGTTAACTCGAACGTATACTACGTATGCTATTTTACCTTTATATTGTATTTCACGTTACAAGTTTGTCAGCAGAGTGCCCCCGACACGGACGAGTTCCATGTTGCGTATGAGGAACAGCCATCGGACGAACACATGCATTTGGGCACGGAGGATGAAGAGGAACATGAGGAGGACTCCGAACCGGAATCGTACAATTCAACTAGTGAATGGGACAGTGCTACTGGTCGGTCAGCAGGAGTATTGAGCGCTCTTTCAATATAAATGTATGAGTGAGTTCAGATTGTTCGTGAACGTGACACTGGTATGGTTGGAAGTTCAGCTGAATTCGGGGGGGGGGGGATAATGTGGATTATATCGAAAGAACATAAGAAGTTGTAGCACAAAATGCGCAGTGTTAAACTAATAAAATATCCCTACTTGCCGCTGGAAAGAATACACTGGATTGAATTGTTGCATGTAGTGATGCATGAGAAGTGTAGCACCTTCGAATGACATCTGATTGTAATGTCAGCATTTCTGAAAGGGTGGGGTCGAAAACCCCGAAAAAAAACCCCGAAAAAAAAAACGCCGAAAAAAACCCCGAAAATAAAACCCCGAAAACGAAAAACCCCGAAAACGAAAAACCCCGAAAAAAACCCCGAAAACGAAAAACCCCGAAAAATATAAAATGTGTGGAAAACAATTCTTTTGGTTAGAGAAGGGTATTCATGTCGTTCGTGCACCAAAGAATGGGCACTGGTACAGTTCGGGCACAAGTTAGGTAATTCTCCTTTGTTCATGTCTTCCTGGCTGGCAGCCTAAGCCTAAGCCTAACCCTGAATGAAGGCCTATTCCGTTAAACTTTTGTGGATGTTGCCTTCATGTGGCCAGGTCTTCCTGGCTGGCAGCCTAAGCCTAAGCCTAACCCTGAAGGAAAGCCTGAGCAGTTAGGCCTGAGCAGTTAGGTTTTTGTGGAAGTTTTCTTCAAATGGACAGGTCTTCCTGGCTGGCAGCCTAAGCCTAAGCCTAACCCTGAAAGAAAGCCTGTGCAGCTGTACATTTGTGGATGTTTCCTTCATATGGACATGTCTTCCTGGCTGGTAGCCTAAGCCTAAGCCCATGAACAAGCCTAAGCCCAAGTCTAGGTTCAAGTCTGATCCGAAGCCAATTTATCAAGTGTAGGGGTGATGTTTCACTCGTGGGTCACGAGCGACATGAATACCCACCATTAACAAGATTTTTTTTTCATCCCTGACATTTTTTATTTTTCGGGCTTTTTTCGGGGTTTTTCGTTTTCGGGGTTTTATTTTCGGGGTTTTTCATTTTCGGGGTTTTTTTTTCGGGGTTTTCCGTTTCGGGGTTTTTTTTCGGGGTTTTTTTTTCGGGGTTTTCGACGGCCACCTTCTGAAAATCCCGTAAAATACTGTGACCGCATTGCTATTTTGTTACAGAAGACGAGTCCGAGTCACACGGGCCCGAGACGGGTGTGCGTGGATGGCGTCAAGCGCTGTTGGGACGAGTGTTACCGATCTTGGGACTGTCGTCACACGAAAGGGAACGGTGTGTGCATGGAGATGGTCACTCTTCCATAATGAGTTTGATTAACTTTTTCTTTGCAGGGTGAAAGATGCATTCGGTCCGAACGCAGGGCACTGTTGGGTGTTAAAGGACTTTGCATTTGCTGTCGGCTCGGTTGGTTGCAATTCGTCGCTGACTTTTGCGTTTATTGCGAACTGGCAATACTGCAATCCTTTAATAAAAACGAATTTCACCAAGATGCAGTGACCTGCAAACATGACCAAGCAACATCGCTTTGCAGCACGGTCTTGGCACCGAGGACGTACCGTTTGCGACATCAGCCATTCTGTTGTGGCAATGCACGGCCTACACGGTGCGATGCTTGGCCACCGTAACCAGATTTGAAGGCAAACCGCTGTTTGGAGCGCACAACGTCAGACAGGTTACTACGTTTGGATAGAACGATGATTTTGGCTTAATTCTTTTTTGTTTTTCGTGTCATTCACTGTGTAACTGAACATCGGAAAGCTCGCGCCAGTGTTTGCTTCCATTCAGTTTCTTGAGTGGTTGGGCTTTGTGCAAAATAGAGAACTGTAAATTTTGTGTCCCACATAAAAAGATAGTATTGCCGGGTGGGGCTGATCTGTGTTGGAGTCGAGGGAACCCAACCGACACCCCTCCCACTCCAGGGCGAAATGCTCAGTTAGTCAAATGTTGTGGCTGTGCTTGTGGCCGACATTCCCTTCACTTCTACGTCCAGTCAGTACCAACATCATATTGGCCAATGGCATTGTTGCAGTACGACAGTCTGTACGGCGTGTGTCGTGCGGCGGTGTCATCGACGTTGTTGACACGCACAGCCAGATGTCGAACCATCGCTGCCAGACTGACACGTGCGTTGATCGATCCCGTTGATGTCGGCGACACACCCAATGTGATCCAGTTGGACATGCTCACCTGGATGGTCAGTGACGGCAATATAGAAGCGCCATTTAATTCTATGAATCATTGCAGTTTTGTAACAGTACCAAGCGTTACAATTATCTGACTTTGTAGACTTCCCACTTGTGCACAGGTGGTGACGTCATGCTGCAACTGGCATTCACCCTCTCGATACCACGAACATCACTACTTGCGATTGGCACTGACGGCCTATATGTTCCAGTTGTTGGTCAGTCACGAACAGACACACTGTGACAAACAACGCACCACGCAGGTGGGATCATTGGTATTGTTTTCGAGCCTGGGTGTTTGCTGTTGGTGATCGAGAAATCAGCGGATGTTTTACGGATATATGGCCTTGCTTGTAGATTTAGGTGGAATTATTCAATTATGGGAACGCGCATAAAAATAAAACGCACTAAAAATTGCGCAGCGTTGTTTATGCTGTATTTATATTTATTCGTATCAGTTTCATTTAGTTCGAGCGTTCGGTGTGAAATACAACCACATATTGGCTGAAAATTCCGTGAGCTTTCGACCTTCCCCGACCATCACAACACAAAAAACAAAGCAAGACCGTTTCTCGTTATCTTCCAGCTCCATTTTGATCAATTCATAGTACTGCAGGGTGCAAATTCAGCATTTAATTCCAGAGCGATTTTTATGAAGCAATAATGTTACTCCGAATGTTGCTCATTTGTTCCGAAAGTCAGTTGATGTTTCGGGTGAACATGACCTGACTCACGTATTCTGTCGCCTGCAATTTGCGTTAACGGTGATAAATTAAAAACCTAAAAAACCATCGGACATTTCAGCCGGTGAGCGACCTGTTCGCAGCGCTGTATCGTGCACAACACCATTCAGCACTGAAACGCACCGAGCCCAGTGTGTGTGTCTGTGACGAGTGCCAGTGCGCATTGATGAAACATCTGCATGTTGGACTGTCTGAGTGGCTGCGCGCTGCTGCACTGTTTTGGCACGCTGTTAGCTCGGTACCGCCACCGGAAGCACTCAAAGGTGGGTGTTGTTTTGTTTTGTTGTTTTCGCATTTCGCGCACGTTTGCATTTGTCTTCTTTACGAAATCCAGGTTCATGTAGCAGCGTTGAAACACGGAATTCCGAGTATCTTTCTTCAATTTCATTGTTTTGCCATATTATCCAATTATCAGTGTTATCAACGAATATCATTTGAAGATCCGAGCGTGGACGAGCTGGAGCCGATCTGTCGTTATCTGGGTCTGCCCGCCCACATCGATCAGCTGGTAAATCTGCTGGCGTGCAGTGCTGAGGCGATCGCGTTGCACAACTTGTGAGTCAGCATTTAGTTTACTTGTAACTTTTGCATAATTTCAAAATCCAAGTATTATAATATTAGTAAAAGTCGGAAAGATGTACGTGACGTGACCAATGCAAATCCGCTCAGACGGATCACCGTGTTTGATGCCGGCGCGTAAAAATTGCTCTGTTCTAAGTACTGTACATAGTCAATTAATGAAAAACATTTTGGTCCCCAATCCTACCATTGTATTCAGTGAATATTCCTTTTCTTCATAGTAAAATGACCAAAAATGGTGGGTCCTGATCATGTGACTATGAAGAGGGTGCAGCCTGTGTTCACCCTTTGGTTGCAGGTGGCTGACACACGCGGCGTCTGGCCGGGACTCGATTGCGTTGGTGCGTCAACCGTTGATGCCCAACGAACTGATCCAGCTTCCGGACGATTTTGGTGAACTCATCAACCAGGCTGTGTCATTCAGGTGACGTTTTTGTGACGAAATGTTTTCGACTGTAATATATGAGAGGTGTCAAACTTGATGGTGTGTTTGCACTGCACCGGCTCGGAACGGACTTGCTCATCTTGTTGTAATGAAGGAGAGTTTGAGAGCAAAGCAATCAATGATGTGACGCATTTTGATTAGCTTAATCATGTTCCCACACAGCAAGTGAACATCTTTCATGATGTTCGAACCGAAGTCACAGTCTTCGGTAACCCCAGAGGAATTTTTTAGCCTAAAAGAGTTGCCAAACCAAGACTTGCTCGACATTTAAAGCTTAATACAAATTGGTTGTGCCACTTTGCATGCACTCATTAGTGTGAATTGCTTGTCCGTTTCGAACTGTCTCACGGACAGGCGGGCGATGCATCAGGCCACCATCAGTCAGTGCGGATGTGCCAGGTGAGCCTGTAATGCTTCACTATATACTGCAGTTGTCCCATGCTGAACAGTGATGACAGTTCGCGAGCGCCCTCGTTGTGTCTGTTGTGTGGCACAATGTTGTGCTCCCAGTCGTATTGCTGTCAACAGATAGTCGATAACAACCAACAAGTTGGCGCTTGTAATTGGCACATGCGCACATGTACCGGACCGGCTGGCGCGTTATTCATGCGGTTAGTTTATTTTTCGAAAGAAACCAATTTCATTCACCATTGTTGTTATTGCAAGCGTTGGGCGATGCGGTTTTGAGTCTGATAAAAACTTTTGCTGGAGATTGAAAGCTTATGTGCTATGCGCATGGAGACGAGCTTGTATTTGCTGTGATTTATACAATTAAAGGCAGAAGGTGAAATGCTTCATCTATACTGTAAGTCCTGGAATAAAGCGTGAAGGAAGCTATTCAGAGGCGAGTGTGACAAAAGAAATAAACCAATCCATTCCATATGTAAACTAATACTTGCGGGATTTCAGAATGTCAATGTTAAAAACTACAATTTCAGAATCCGGGACAACCAAATACTGTTGCTGACCCGTCACTATCGGGGATGTTTCCAGCCAGCGCCCTATGTCGACGAATATGGAGAGACCGATCAGGGATTCAGGTGAGTACCAGTCTCCTCGGTTTGTCCATGTTGGCATTCTCACAAATACTGTCATAGCGACAAGATGGGCATGGGTGGATGTCATGTTCAGTCTTTGTGACGAATATTCAAGAGTCGTAACTGGGAAGTTTTTGGTGGAGTTACACTCGTTTGTCGCGAACACAACGGACACGACGAACGAACATGAATTGCGTTCATTATGCTCAGTTTGTATTTTGAATGTGTCAGGCGACGAACGAGTATAACTCCGCCTTTAAGGTTGGAAACCAAAAAGTCGTTCAGGAATGTTACTTGTGTGGTTTTGAACCTAAACTGTGTCTGCATGCAGACGCGGCAATCCATTGCGTCTGAATCACGAGCTGTACGCCAAACTACAGTCGACGTGGCTGCATCATGGTGTGGGTGAATGGGTGATCGGACAGTACGAACTGAATGCTCAAATGTTGGGTATTGAATGGCAGCATTTGTAGCTTGATTCATTGATTATATGGCTGTTTTTGGCATTTTTGTATTGCATATTTTATATTTTGCGTGCCGAGACCCGCTGTAACCAACGATTATTCGTGAATGGTAAGCGATGATTACCAATGGTAATCAATCGCTCAGTTTTTTTGGAAAGTCTATTTTTTATGTATTGGCTACAATAGTAATCTCGTTGCTTCTCTTTCTCTCCTCACGCTAAAATGTGACGGGCTAATCTGTGACGCGTGTGATATTATCCCAGTTGCTTATTTACCCATTAAACTTCTTGTTTCGTAATGTAATCAGTTTCTAATTTCGTTGCCTCATGCATTTTTACAGAAGCAGGAAACTCCCGTTCGAAGGCTGCGAAATTGGAAATGTACTATACCGTAAGATTTGTAATTCTACTGACCAAACTTCTAAGTCATAGTTGTTTCTCTTGTTCGGCTGCTCTAAATGAAATTATATCCGAGTGATTTTATTCTTTCACACACAGTCCCAATTTATTTCATTTGTGTACTGTGCTTTTTATGATGAGTATACCGCTCGCTTTTCGTCTATGTGCCTGTGCTGTATTTTTTTGGGCATTTCCTTGTAGCGTTTACATACAGGTTTCGTATTCCATGTAATATGTATGAAGAGACAACTATTCATTGGTTTTGTTTTTGGCTTTGTACAGTGCTTTCTCCTTTTTTTAGAATCGCGAACTCTTGGCTGAGAAAACTTTCTATGGCCATTTTTACCACAAAAATAAAATGTGAATATGAATTGAAGTCATCAAGTCACAATGTATACATACTATTGTGCTGTGTGGTCATGCGCTTACCAACCGTAATAAAAATTATCCCCGAGGTTTTGCTTTGTATAACTTTGTTTTATGTTGAAAAAGATTGCATGTTTTTAAAACCTTCTGCATTGGAAGCGTACTTTGATGACCATAAATCTGAGTTAATTTTTGTTGTTCATTTATCACACAGGCGAGAGATGAAATTCATTGTGCGTGCAGCATCGGACCGACTGCAAGAAGCCCTATTTGTATATCTGCATTCAAACATTGAAACTTGCTTGAAGGACAAGAAAGACGATGAATTTGTTACCATTGGATTATCTGGTTGGTTTTTTTTTATTTTATTGTCATTGTTTCAATCAGCGTGTTGTTCTGAACCAGGTCTGAAAATTGTCGGTTTCCGCGTTGCACTATGAATAGTGTTGCTGGACGACCCAACCTAATAAGCGGTTTGCTGCCCACCAAAGCTCGCGTGATCACTAACTTTCATCCATATTTATCCAAGGTGGCAGTATGCCGAAGCTACTCAACAATGTCATACGCCGTCTGGACCTGCCGACGTTGCAACCCAAACTGCGTTTTGTTTTCGCTGACGAGCGCCTGGTGCACTTAATGGACCCCGAGTCCAATTTCGCCGCATACAAACAGCTGATTGATGCTGGAGTGCTGAAGGAGGAAAATTTTGTGACCATTAATCCCACATTGAGTGGTACGTTTTATCATTATTATTCATTATATTCACATTTTGACCGTGACTTCTTAAACATTTTCGAACTTTTTCGGGTCCGACAAAATTGTTTCTTTCACCTTACCATTTGTTTGGTACCACGATGATGTTTCAGCTGACTTGTGTGCTAACGATTACGCATCAAAACTGATGAAAGTTTGTCGGTATGACGGAGATGGGTCACCGATTGTGGACATTCTGCTGCTTGGCTTGGGCCCGGACGGACATACGTGCTCGTTGTTTCCAGGACATGCGTTGCTCAAAGTTGGTATTGTGTGATTTGTGAGTTGTAGTTAAAGATTACGCTGTGATTACCCTCTTTGTGGTGAAACACTATGGTCAATATCAAATGGTCACATCACATCAATGTGACTACGTAGTCAGATCCGATCACATTGATGTTATGTCACTACCTAATCCGATCCGGTCACCAGTTTGATATCGACCTATATGCTGACGAACGTTTTGGTGCCTTGTTGTCGCTAATTCTTTATAGTGACCAAAAATGCCGGATCCAGATCATGTCACTACAAAGAGGACAGATTGTTCTGCCATTCTTGATGTGTTATGTATTCCAATATCAGGAAAACAAAGCGATCGTAGCGGCAATCACCGATTCCCCCAAACCTCCTCCAATTCGTGTAACACTCACGTTGCCCGTTGTCAACCGAGCATTAAATGTGGCGTTCATTGCTACCGGGGCATCAAAGGCCGAAGTCATCAGGGTAAGGGCATCTTGTACACTCACAAGTAGTTATAGCGATGTCAACGGGACAACATAAAAATATCAGCATAACAACGCATTTTCAGGACACCATAACATGTACTTTCAATACCACTGTATCGAATATATTAGATATCACTATGCCGAGTAGTTACTGTATGCTGATTGAAACTTGATAGAAAGTTGATGCAGTGACATCAATCGTTTTGTGATAACAAAGTTTAATAAAGTTTCACGTTTTGTGACTCGACTGGTTTACTGGTTTGACCACATACAGCTCGGTTTGCGATGATTGATGTTTCACTTCGACTCTATCAGAGAAAAAAATGTGAGTGGTAAATAAATGTCCTGTTGACAACGGAATGAACATACTGTATATGTAATCAGTGCCCGGCGGCTAGAATAAGTGCTTCATTAAGCTAATTGAAACGGCTTTTTCACGTAGCCTTGCTTTGAATTGCGTTCGTGGTTTGGCGTATAAAATTGCACACCGTTAGTTACATTGACAATGGGGCTTCATATTTCAATCAAACTGGTCACCGTCCCCTATAGTCCTAGCAAGGGGACTGTGCAAGGAAAATGCAAGTTCCTGCATACAACAGCCTCAATGTAAAACAAATAAATTTAAAAAAAACCATTCAGAACGTAGTCGAAAACTCGCAAAGCACATTGCCAGCCGCTATGGTGAAACCGAAGTCAGGACATCTTGTGTGGTTTACTGACACCGCGGCCGTTGAAGGTGTGACTTTTGATTCCAGTGTTATAGTAAATTTCTAATTTCATTGCCTCATGCAGTTTTACAGACGCAGGGAAACTCCCGTTCGAAGTCGAGGCAGGCAACAAGCCACGCAGCTGACACACACATCTTGTGTGACTGAAACATTCGAAATGCACACGAGCCAGCTGCGTGGCTTGTTGGCTGTGTGCTGAGCTTGTTGCCTGCCTCGACTTCGAACGGGAGTTTCCCTGCGCCTGTAAAAATGCATGAGGCAATGAAATTAGAAATTTACTATACTATTGACAACCTGTGATTCTTGGTTGTACTACTTTCAAGAAACTGCATGTTATCTACATTTTTTCGGGTTATGTTATCAGATATTTCGTTGTTTGATTAAATTTTTACATGTGCTGCTTCGTCTGTGAATAAACTAACAGAAACCGGGTCGTGCATTCACACATATTCAAAATCTTTTCATTCAGCATCAGCACCGCTTCATTTCGCTTCGCATGATTTAAAATGAAAACAAACCCAACTTTACACAACGGTTTCACACAAACTTGCTTTTGTTGCATAGCTAATCTTCTTTTTCGTAGTATTCCTGTAATTTCGGATTCACCGGCTTTATGATTGTTCGATCCGGCATGTTCACTACCCAACCGGGTTCGAGACCGTAGAATATCTGTTGCGCATGTTTCCTTGGCACGGCAGGGTCCTCTGCCGGCAGTTCATAGCCGTATTTCTGGGCCAACTCACGACGATGGAACCAAATACCTTTCGGGTCGGCCAGGTAGCCTCGGTTTTTTGGATCTGTAAATTTGCCGAGGCGTTTTACCGCAAAAGGACAACGAATTAGCTGGCTAATTCATTCCGTGCGAAAGGAAGCAGGATTTGATTAGACAAGTTATTCAATCGGTCGTAGGCTAACAGAAAGTTAGGACGGAAAAGAAGAGAAACCATGTAACCCACAAAGCGCCGTTTCTGTAAAAAAATAAAGCTGAGAAACAAAAAGTTGAAATCCGACCGAAAACATGGTGGAGCATACTGTATGCCTATACGACGTCAGCTTCCAAGAAAATGCAGCACTCAGTAAAAAGGGAAACACCTAACCTGTGTAATACTCAATCAGATCAGCAGGTGGGTAGGCACGTCTCGGTATCGGATAGCCGCGCTCGAAGAATTTCTTCGGATTTATGAGGGCCTCGAGTGCCCGCGGGTCGTAATAGGCAGTTGTGATTGTACCTCAAATCACTTAACTTTTGTCAAGTTGTTTACACAAGAGTTATTTTCCCCGTGTAACCTCCAAGTCGTTCAATACAGGAAATCGTCAGTTCCGTTGCATGCTGGACTTCGAGATTTAGCCGAGCGGCGAAAATAGATGAGCCCTGAATTTTACACAGGAAACTTTTAAAATGGGCAATAATTTTAGTCAATAATGTTCGGTTTTTACCTCATCAGTCAACTGCACGCCGAATTGTCGCACGATCGGATCGCATTTGAATCGTCCAGTTTTGCACAATACGCCCAGATCAATAATCGGCTCCGAATCTGGCACGATCCAGCCCAGGTCAATCAGACGTTGCAGTTCGATCATAGACAGCGGTGGATATTCACGACGCAAACTGAAACCTTGACACCAATTTGAGCACCTGCTTACAATAACTTTTAATTCATATTGTCCTGAACTCTTGAACGTTGAGGCTTGGGCCAATTATGCTGCGCTGCTGTTGCACATAATAGTTTAGCTTGCAGACTGGAGACATATAGTTTCAGATGGAAGAAACGCTGGATGGAGTAAAACAAACGAAAGAGTAACCCACTGAATATCCTTATTAAAATGTGGATCAGCAGGGAACTGCCGCTGCCAGGGCTTGTAGAAATCACCCCAAATCCATCCGAGAGGTGGGCGTGCCGTCGTTTGCAGCTCTTTCATCGATTTGCCTGCCCGATTGTGAGACGAACGCACTTGTCGGCCCTACAATATTTTACTGATCAGTCGCAAAACGCATACAAAAGGTGAACAAAACAACGAATACCGTGAAAACCTAAATAGAGCCCTCCGTAGTCATAGTGGTGGTGGTGACCCCAAACCCCCCCTACCGACACCACTAGGGTGGGGGCAAGCGTTGAGTGCTTACGTCTCACAACTCCAATTTTATACCATTTTAAGGCAAAAATCGGTGTTTTTCGACTCTATTTTTCCAAAGTGTGCATGATTTTAGGCATTTTAAAACGACTTTCGATGAAAATTTGGAAAAGGCACTAATTTTACTCATTTTCTGGCCAAAAATTACGCGATAAAGCGGGGTCTTTTTCACCTTTGTGGGTGACCAAAATCATAACTCTCACGCCTCTGGTCCCAACCCCGCATCATGCTTACCTCGCACGCACCCTTCTAATACCCCGCGAAACCTAGGCGTAGACAGGACTCCAAATTAATTTTTTTCAATAATTTGCTAAATACAACAGTCACACAATGCTCTCGCATCCCTTCTTATTTATGTATTATTCAGTTGGTGCCGACGCTATAAACTAACTAAAGACCTTTGTTTTTGCGCCGGGGTTATCACGCAAGTCATGCAGTCGAATCCGTGACGTCTTCCGCAGATATCGCAGTGCTCGTTCTTTGGCAATTTTTGAAGCCATGTTGATGGTTGGATCAGGATGCAAGTCTGGAAGGACCGCATTGTTTGAAATAGAACCCCCATTAATTGAACCAAACCCAAATGGCTCGAAATCAAAAGTAGAACGGCCCCATTAATTGAACCCCATTAATAGTATTTATTTTTTTTATTTGAGTTTTTGCACCTCCAGTGCCAGGTCCAGGTGAATGCAAACGCCCGCAGGCAATGTGGCAAATCTTGTTAGAAAACATGAAAATCCAATGAAATGAATAGTATGGGTGGGCAGTGGTTAATAAAAAAATTTTTTTATTTAAACCCTTTTTTTTAATTTAAAAAAAAATTTTTATTCCAGCCAAAAACTGCCCAAAACGAAAAAAATGAGCGCTAAAGCAAAAAATAGTGGCATTTTTCTTCAATAACGTGTGGTAAGTGCATATAAAGCACTGACGACACGAAAACGATACTAAACAATGGTCAATGAGTACCAACAGTAGTCAGGTACACACCCGTACACTTCCCCCACGTGGTGTGGGTGCCTTCGCGTGGCTTTGTGACACTCAAGACGGCAAATTTGGGTGAAACTATTGCCTTTTGGTACACGACCAATGCAAATATGTGACAAACAGTGTAAATATATAGTGTAAACACCGAATCACTGCTTTCGGGTCTGTTGCATGGATAAATGCATGCCCGCCCAGTCACATGCACATGTGTGATCATATGAGAGACCATGTGAGTGTGTGCACTATGTCTAGATGCCACAAAACAACGATTATGGCACCCAATACACCCATGGTAGGGTCAGGTGATGTCAACAGTAGCAATTTTTATGCAAAAAATAGCACTTTTAGAGCAAAAAAAATAGAGAAATTTTCGAATTTTGAAATAATAAAAAAAATTTCTTTTTAACTTTTGGAACGAATTTTCTTAAAAAAAACCACTGTGGGTGGGCACAATACCCAATATCCAATACCAGTGTAGTTCCTGGGCACTGTAGTGGCTGGGGGGGATGGGGGGGATTCCCCCCCCTCAGGGGTATCTATCTCGAGTCAACCCTTAGGGGGGGATGGGGGGAAGGGTATCTATCTCGAGCCGACCCCAAAGGGTATCTCGAGTAAGTAGGTTTATGGTTTTCAAAGGCAAAAATAGGTGTTTTTCGACCTCGGGACCCCCAAAAATCGCGCGACACCCAAAATTGGTCATTTTAGGCCAATTTTCGGCAAAAATGTCAAAAAGTACCCATTTTTAGGCTAATTTTGCAGTAAAATTGCATGCAAAAAACGGCCTTTTTTCGCCTTTTGACGGACCATAGGGGTATCTTGGGTAGCCTCTGGGGGGTATCTCGAGTAAGTCCGAAACCTTCCCCCGAGGGTATCTTGGGTCGATTGGCCTGCCACCACACTGTTCCTGGGGGAGGGGGTCCCCCTCGGGTACTCTATCCCCCCTCAGGTGGTACACTATCCCCCTATCTCCCCCGCTCCGGGTACGCTATCTCCCCCAATTTTTGGAACTACTAAAGCTCGCGGCCACCCCCCTGAAACTACCGTAATCCTCGACCTACCGTAACCAAACTTCAGTCACGTGACCTACAGACCCACACACACCCCCTTGTGCAATTTCAGTCGAATCGGTCAACCGAATCGGCCACGGCCGATCGCCATCGGAGGTATCGGGGCAAATTTTCAAAGTTGCTCGAAATTAAACATTAGCACCTCTATCATGTTCAGAATTTCACGCTGAATCCAAAAATGTTAGTCTCATTAAAATCCGACGACGAACAAAAAAGATATGTTAGTAAGTGTGACATCATGTGTGTATCATGCGTATCATGCATTTGTTGCCCATAGCAACAACTCATGGTTGGACTGGGTGGCCCTGAAGAGGGCCGTTGGGTTTGGGTAAGTGGTCCGCAGACCAAAGGTGGGGTTGGTAACTCAGCAGCATGGTATAACAACATGCAACACACAGTGCACATACAGTCACAACAGGCAGTGCGCACACCACACCCAAGGTCACCACTGCCTGTGCTGGTCGCTGATTGGTTGGCGTGTTGGCAGAATATCAAGCCGCTTGCTGTTCACATGTAACACACGCTGTAAAGTTTTCGTGCGTGGTCTGATTTCAATGAGACTAACATTTTTGGATTCAGCGTGAAATTCTGAACATGATAGAGGTGCTAATGTTTAATTTCGAGCAACTTTGAAAATTTGCCCCGATACCTCCGATGGCGATCGGCCGTGGCCGATTCGGTTGACCGATTCGACTGAAATTGCACAAGGGGGTGTGTGTGGGTCTGTAGGTCACGTGACTGAAGTTTGGTTACGGTAGGTTAAGGATTACGGTAGTTTCAGGGGGTGGCCGCGAGCTTTAGTAGTTCCCAATTTTTGCCCAAAATAGGCATTTTAGGCCTAAAATGGACATTTTCAGGCCCCATTTTCACCCCAAATACCGTAAAAACCTAAATAGAAGGGCAGTGTTGGAGGCGGGGGGGGGGGGGCTTGGCCTTGGGGGGTAGCCCCCCCCCCCAGTACAGTAGGTATCCCCCTCGCCTGGTACAGTAGTAGGTATCCCCCCCCCCCCCCGATGTTTGGCATGGTACAGGAGGTATCCCCCCCCCCCCCCCGATGTTCACCCCGGTACAGTAGGTAGCCCCCCCGATTTTGCCTCAAAAGTGCCAATTTTTGACCAAAATGGCCAAAATTAGTGTAAAATCAGTGGTTTTTGCCTCAAATTACCCAAAATTCGCGCGCGTAACGCGCGCAAATTCTACGTTTTCACACGATTCCACACATAATAAACACATTAAAAATTTTCACCCCAAAACCTAACCCCCCAACCCCCCTAGGCAGTGTAGTGGCTGGGGGGGGGATGGGGGGGATTCCCCCCCCTAAGGAGTAGGTACCTTGCAACCACCCCTTGGGGGGGATGGGGGGGAAGGGTAGGTACCTTGCATGCAACCACCCCGGAGGGTACCTTGCAACCATCAATTTATGGTTTTTATAGGCAAAAATGGGTGTTTTTCGACCTCAAAACCCCAAAAATCGCGCGCTCCGCGCGCAAACCTCCATATAATAGGTATTTTAGGCAAATTTTCGGCCAAAATGCAAAAAAGTACCAATTTTTCGGCCAAATTTGCAGTATAATGCATGCAAAAAACCTCCTTTTTTCGGACCTCAGGGGTACCTTGCAACCTTCCGGAGGCTGGGTAGGGGGGTACCTTGCAACCATCTGGATCCATCCCCCCCCAAGGGTACCTTGCAACCATCTGCCTGCCACTACACTGCCCCTAGGTACATAACCCCCCAAGCCATCGGCTCTGGTACAGTAGGTATCCCCCTCTCCGAGCGCGGTACAGTAGGTATCCCCCCCTCCAGAGTACCTCCAACACTGTAGAAGGGGGGCTCTATTAACTCACTGACCCCATTTTGGGGGGGGGCTCTATTACGGGGGGGGCTCTATTCCGGGGGGCCTCTATTAATTCACTGACCCGAACCTGAAAAATTGTTCCCAAAAATACCCCCAAGAACCTCTAAAAAGGGGTTTGAAAGGATGTTTTTTTCGCTTGTAATTGCCTTTATTCGTGTCTATTCGTCAATAAGAGGAGAATTATGTGCTCTGAGAACGAACAACAAACGTGCATAAATGTACCTGTACACCACTATCAAGCCTTAATACACTTACTGTATAGGGGATGTTACTTAGGGGGGGCTCTGTTAATTCACTGACCCCTTTTTGGGGGCTGTATAACGGGGGGGGCTCTATTCCGGGCGGGGGGCTGTATTTAGGTTTTTACGGTAGGCAAAAAATCGCGCGGATTCAGTGCATCTACCGTAAAAACCTAAATACAGATGTCGGGTGTCAATGTTTCCTGTCTAAGTCGCGCCGACACAAACGCTGGTAAAGACCCTGAGACAGAAAGGGAAGCATTTCCTCCTGCCTTTGGTGATGTTTCAGGAGGTGCATTGCACCATACCATCAGTTCTCAATTCAGTCACTGCATGTGTGATCGCCAATCTGTCATCAAAAGAAATGGATGTCTGCAGAAAATAATTAGCTGCGGTTTCGGTTTGTTTGATTTACCGACTTTTCAGCATCACACGCGAGGCAAATGACCTTCACACAATTATGCGACACGTTCTAACTGTTGCCTTCTGTGTTATTCCAACACCTTTGAATCAAGAATACTAAATTGTGACCTTAAAGTATTCTGTTTATTTCCGGAACTCGCGTTGGCCTAAAAAATGATGTGGGTTATCCTAACTTCTTTGTCTTTGTGCATCACGGGTTGTCTATCATGTCTTGGTGTTGACCTAAATCACGGTATGAACGCGAGAAAACCAGATTCGGACTCATTTGTGTCAATTGAGGATTTGGAACGACTTTGGGATCAGTTCAACAAGAATTACGACAAGGCCTATGGCAAGGCGAAGACATCCGGTAATTGGGGATTACATTGTCGTTGAAATTGTCACTTTGAAATCAAATTGGCCATGTGCACCATCTGACTTACAGCAGCTTCTGGATCCGGTTCTGGTGCAGATCAAGACAGGACCAAGACAATGAGCATGTCGAAAGGAAATATGAACGCAGGACGATCAGGTAAATCGTCATGTTTATGTTGCCATGTTAGCAGGGATCCAAGGAGCCACAGGGGCCTAGCCCCCTTTTCGTCAAAGAGGCCCCTGAGGCCACCATTTCGGAGAAAAGAAGGAAAAGGACCCCTGAATCGTAGGATTTTCACTCTAATACACTTCAAATGTTTAAAAAGTGCGCGCTTCGCGCGTCATACCTACCCATTTGTATGAAATTTGGGTGTCGCGCGTGCTAAAAGTGCAAAAATTTCGCGCGCAGCGCGCGTGCGCATATTTCCCGTGGTATATTTGGCGAAAAATTGTCCAACTATAAACAAGTACCGGACAAAAGCGATTTTTGAATAATCAAACACACGTGCACAAGATAAAAATTACTTTTGGGAATTGGCCCCCTTGGTCGAAAGCTGGATCCGCCACTGCCTATGCCCAGCTTCAATCCTAAATTGAGCAAACCGTTCATTTTTATCACAGGTTCATCAAAAATGAATGGCAACAGTTCGAAATCTCGTAATGCTGACTTTCATGCTGGTTCCGGTTCAATCCCCGGCTCAAGTTCAAGTTCAAGCACCGACACAGGATCTGCATACAACTGCAATTGCACTAGTAACGGATCGGGTTCAACAGGTTGTGGCATTGATTCGGAGTCCAATGGAACGGCAACAGAATCCAGATCCAGCTCGACAGGAACAGGAACAAATGAGTGCAATGGGACCCAAACTGATTCCGGCATGTGTTCTGCTAGGGAAACATCCAGTATAATATCTACCACAGCAGCAACGACAACAGTGAACAGAACAACAACAAGCACGTCACTACCCACTACCGAGACATCTGATGGAACAACGACAACGCCCATTATGATTACTGCAATGACGGTTATCTGATGTTTTAATCGTCGGCATTCATAACCTTCGTATTTTTACACTTTTACACACATCATTCGTTTTTTCGAGAAATTTGTTGTGGTCCTATAGCCGTTTCCTTCTAGAGTTCAACCACAACAACAACGACCACAACGACTGAAGATCCAGACTCGATCACTCAATCTGTTAGGGATGCATCTTCCAGCAACCAGTCTGTGCCATCAGATCCAGCCGATCCTTTTCGTTCGTTTATCAGTCCCCTTATAATTAAGAAAATAATATATAATCGATCTACATGTGATGTTTCACCGTCTTGCCAGGCTGCATTCCGCACCATCCTTGCACGACGACAAGCCTGTCCGACTGCGGATCACCTCCCAATCCCAGGGGAGTGTGCGACCCCTACCTGGAGCCCCTGGCCGTCGAGTCAGGCCTGTGTCGATGTGACTGCCAGCCGGGAGCCATTTGCCAATTCGATATACAATGCGGGCCCGGTGGATTGTGCGGAGTCGATAGACGTATTTATATGATTTTCTCGTTTTTTGTATCTGTAAACGATATGACGTCAGAGAGCGAGTCATATATTCTGTTTGTGGCTACTTTTAAAATTGATGACCGTATCGTAAATGGTATACTTTCTGGTCACGTGACTTTCTCCCTCAACGCGCGATATTTTGAGAATAGCTGATGCCACTAGTTTCGAAGGCGTGAAACTGGCTCCCCCCGACATACTTACTTCTACGCCAGTCAAAAATCAATTGTATAATTTTAACACTAAGTCACCAAAGCGCCAAGGCAAGACAGGGCATGAATACTGGGCCGATAGAAACACTGTTCCTGCAACTATTTCAGCCAATCAGTGCACCTGTAACTGCCATTATGGTCGTTCATGCAGCACAAGTTGGGATTGTGGTGGAACACCACCAACAGATGTGAGAATACAATGCACAGCAACGTGTTTGGCTGATGCTACGGCCACAAATGAAACACAGGTTGTCGAGTGCAACCAAGAAGACACTTGTGCACTAGGGGCGAAGTGCTTGAGAGGTTCGAGGTTGACCTTTTCTCCCTTTATTTACCACCAGAAGTGCATTCAAATTTAAATTGAAGAGCAGCGGTAAAACAACGGTTTTGTTATTGTTATGTGGCAGACAACTTTGACCTAATTAGTTTCCATTACGTTTGGCTAAAGAAAAGTCATTTGAAAAGCCACTCTTAAATATTGGCCTACATTCAACTCTCAGATCGTCAACTAAAGTCGCCAATTCACTTAAGAATGTCACGTATTAATTTCTCGCGCTCACTCAGAGTTGTTTTGAGTTGACGGCTTTGGTGAACGATCTGAGTTGAACACGCATCAAGTAGCCCTAATTTTCACACTTCCAATTTTTCACGTTTTCAACCGCGGTTATCGTTTCATTCCGTTTGTCCGTGAATGTTCCCCGGAACTTTCTGTCATGCCCGCATTCCAGTTTGATGCCATGGTCCTCAATTGTATTGGTCGAATTTGAGTACTGCTCCAGTTGCGATACCGAAAACCGAATTTCATTGTCTGTGTCGTAATTGACAATGAGCGTGGCGTTGTAGGTGGATGGGCTTGACGGGTTCGGCACTGGAATGGCACGGAATGATGTTTCGTGAAACTGTTTGATTGGTATCGAATCTTCTTGATCTGACGGGATCGGATCGGTGGTCCCATGGTCACGTGACTTGAGAATCGCTCTTGATCTATTATTGCCACTAAGTTCGAATACTGTCACCAAGTGACTATAGTATGAACAACTTTTACACCGAATGAAGGACGTTAGAATATGTCGAAAGGTCTTCCATACAAAAAATTTCGTGACCAAGCGGGCCCGATCCGATCCGATCACCAAGTTTGATGTCGGTCATAGTGCCTTATGTATGTATATTCACCCGCACCTCTATTTAAATTGCACAAGTTCCTGATGCTGACTGCCTGCACTTCAAAGCCGACGGCCACATTTCGTGTCACAGCTGGTGCCTTCGAGTTGACCGGATGATTGTTGGGGATGTTGTAGTCGATGATGGGCTGGGCAGCTCGCGCACCATCCACGCGCGGGAACACGCATTGAACTACGATTTGTTTCACATTTTGTCACGGTTCTATATCCTGTGTCCTACATATCTTATCTGGATCACGTGCCTCACAGACTGTTTCTGCACTGACGTGACCATAGTTTCGTTCATAGATGTTCCCAGGTAGTAAAAGTATTTTCAACAAAACCAAATTAACGGATTCAACAAGTTTCGAAATATCCTTGACACAGAAAGTTCCGTGACAGAAAAAAGGGCAAGTTCCAACACGGTTTATTTCTCTGGCAAATCCTGTAGCCAGAATAGCAACGCACAGTACCTGGCGGTTGGGGCAGTTGCGGGGTTCTCGTGGTCGAAGAATTACCATAACCCCGATTTCGAACTCCATCGCCCAATCTGCTCACCAACTCAGCGGCTATTGCAGGCGTGCACGCATTGGTGCCAATTATTGGGATCACTACGCAAAGGAAAAGAAAGGATATCGCATAGCTTCTCATAGTTGGAATTTATAAATTTTGCTCCAAAACTTGAAAACCTGTTGGGTGGGATTATGGAAGTTACTGGTTTAGCTGTCCGTCGAGTAAAATATTATTTTGCCCAACTCACGCGCGGAATGTTCATGAGTCAGTCTTGCATTCTCCGTTTTACTCCACCAGTTGAAAAAAAATAGTTCCGTTTTGCTCATGCGGTCTTGCCCACTTCATGGTGTTTTTGTGATACCCGTCCTTTTCGCTCACCACGAGGAATATTGTATAAAGAGCTCACACTATAAACGGCGTTGCTGATGAAAAAAGTTTGTTGACAAAAAAAATTTCCGCTCCACCCGATTTGCAGGCGTGTGCGCACAAACAGGTCAATGGCGTGAGGGAGCATATGATCCGATTGGGTGTTGGACTGACACTGACTGCTGGACGGTGGGAGGCACAGGTTTAGCAGAATACAATGTTTGTGAAACATCAGCTAGTCAACACCAATCATGCACTGCGTCGAAGTTTGCTTTAAACTTATTTCAATTGTATTTTGTTTAATTTATTTCTTTAATTATCCCTACCCTGGGCCGAGTTTGTGCCACGGGCATGTTTTTCAGACAGGTGTTGGCGCATGTTGGCTGTGTGTTGTTGTGACCTCCCACATGTTAGCGACAATCAAAGTGTGTGTGCTGAATGTTCCAGGTCATTGCATTCGCACACCAAGTGACAGTGGTGGTGTATCTATCTGTATTCGATCACTCAACCCGACCACAATTGGCACTCCGAACTGTCAGAACATGGACACAGATCTGAGCACAAACAAATTCCCCGTCTGTGTGACTCGCGATAACACTGTGGTGGAATGTGGCAGTGTGAAACATCAATGTGGTGTGGGCAGACAGTGTGGCATGTGTGACTGTGGGCGTGAGGATGGGTGATATTTTTGAAGGAAAGAACTTCAGTTTTTTTACGATAATAAGCAGGAGATTCAAATATGTAACTATGTTTTCTCGTGATATTTCTTTATTGAGGCCTGTTTTCGCTTTGCGCTGTTTATGCTTTTATGTGCCTTTGCATTTCGATTCTTATTCAATATTTGTTACGTATGATATACCGTGTGGGTCACATCTTATTGCTAGTAAATAAAAAATTATTTGAACAAGCAGCGGAGCGCTTGATGTTTGCTCTCACACACGAACACCATCATGCAGGCCAGAACACTGCCCTGCGCCACCAGCTACTGCCCTGTCACCACAGGTCAGTCAGTGTTCGAACACACATCAAAATGGCCGCCAGTCACATTGTCGCCAATATCGCTGTAGCGAATTCAGTACTCACGTGTCAATAAAGGGCAAAAAGGGGGAATAAAGTGACATAGCTTCGTATGCATGCTTTCGTGTACAGTGAAAATCGTTTGCCAGCGGGGAGAAATTACCTTGCCCACAACGATTGCGCGACTTCACGCGGCTGTTATTGTTTCTGCAAGTGTGGTTGGACCTCTCTTGAAAGCATTATTGACGCCCTCATGACTTAGCAACCGCGAAAACGGAAGAAAAACACAATAGAAGCTTCATATGGTTGCTTTTCTGACAAAAAGACAGCAACGACCCTTAGTTAGACACGAGTGTTCTCTCCACTATGGCCACATTAGACTTATTGTGTTCGTTTCCTGTGTGTATGGTTACCTTTTTAACTTTCAATGTTTGATTGTATTTTGGTACCATGGTCAGTTCAGCTGCTAATGCTATGGTGCGCCTCATTTGCGTTCTGATGGTATTCACATTCACACTGAAATGTTTGTTGTCAATTTTTGAGTGCTAGAAGCCTCTCTTTCGTACGATTTATGGTGAAATTATTGCTATTTAGGTGCTGTTGGTCAGTTGGACATGAACATGATCGTCGCTCAAGTTGACTCAGGTTTGCATATTTTTCATTGAATAAAATCCAGACGTATTCAGTATTCATATTTACTGATCTTGGAATACCGTTTGTAATCTGCGCATGTCGGCTGAAACAACAGAATTTGAGGCACACTGTGTTCAAAGTTAAGATAACATTTTTTTTAGCCGACGAAAATCAAATTCGTCAGACACTCAGCCAATTGAGCACCTACGAATCGGTGATCACCGATATGTTGACCAATGTGAATACAAAGGATGTGAGTGTCCTTTGCGCATTTTCTTGTAATTTTCTTCCATGATGTCTACATTATAGTCTGAGACCAATGGGCACGATAACAACAATTATTTGATAAACCACGGAAGTTCCGTTTCCCAAATGATGCCGCAGTTTCACCTTGGTCATTCAGGAACTGCGCGCGCGAATTACGGATACCGAAAGGCTGATCACATCGTTGGAGTCGAAGTACGCCGAAAACGTTGCGAACCCAACGCCCGAACAAAAGGCTCACATGGACACATTGCAGGCGAAAAAGGCCGATCTGACGGCGTTCAAAGCTCGAGTTAGTTTCCCCTTGCAAGCTGGACTACTCTTATGCGGGTGTGCTTTGGGGGCTCGTGAGTCGTGAAGCGTAGTGGGTGGGGATTGCAATTTTAATCCGAAGTGAAGACGGCGGCTGCCTGGGTTCATCAGTTAGATGGACAGCCGTTTGTTGAGCTTTAACTGAACCAGGATGAATATTGCCGCATAATATCAGTGCAAAGCGCGATCAGTAGTTTGGCATTACATTTCCGCTGGCCATTTTTATCGAGACTGCTTAGCATTGGCTAGAATTGGGAAACATCACCCAGTTATTCCACACTCCAGCATCAGTTCTTATTTTCTTTCCATCGATCACAGCTGTTTATAATGTACGTGTGCATAATTTAGGGATCGCGCAAATTCTGTCATATTTCGGTGGCGTTGCAATGATTGAACAAGGCATGCTTTGAAGGTGTGGAAGGCACGACTTTTGAAAGGAGACCTACCGTACATAGCGCACAAAATATTTGTTGGTAGCTCGCATTTGCCTGCCTATACTGATAAAAATTCGGTACAGTGGCTTAATCCAGCATAATCTTGAGAGATATAATCACGATATTCTGAATTGCTTTAAGCTTTCGGTTACCAGTGTCGGGTGCGTTTCACAGTTTGATATGTTGGTTGGTTTGTCTCGATACTGAAAGTGGGAAGCGTTTCAGATGTTCATGTTGTGGTTAAGGAAAAGTTTCTTTCGCCCATCACCTTTCCATTTGTATCTTTTGCGTCGACAGTCTTAAATGAGCCCTCCAGCCTGGTCGTTCTTTTTTATGCTCTGAATCATGAAGCCAACGAACAAGACCACAATCAGACACACGATAGCGCCTGCAAATTAGGATTGCGATTAACATATAGAAATCATGTTTTTAAAACACGTCTGCTGGTGAAACATCACCACTGGGATGTTTTTGCTTGCCACCCACCAACAACGGCGAATATCAGCATAATCGTCAGCCAATTGGGCCCATCGTCAAGTCGCACGTGGTTCGCATCTGAAGTCAACAAAATGATTGCTTGTTTTATGTCGGAATGTAAGAATCACGTTTTAACATTTAGCCAGGTGGCAGGGCTTCGGTTCTGTCCAGCCCTGCTCGTCACAGATAATTTGCTGTTTTGTTAGGCCTGTTGCCAACTGGTATTTGTCATAACAAGTCACGGTCAGCTGGTGCGTTGGATGGTATTGAGCATTGGGATTCAACTGTGGTGTGTAGTTGTAGTAGGCGGCGTTCATTTTCGCCAAATCGTGATCTGTCGGTGGCGGTTGGCAACCTGCGTCGAGTTTGGTGACTTTGTTCATGCTCTGCGGTATGCTCCATGACAAACTCAGTACACTCCATTACCGACATTGATAAAAAGATAGCCGCCGTGGTAATTAGGAGGCGAATGGCAGGGGACCAAAATGCTCAAATACTGTGCATTTGCTATATCGAGGAGTTAACGATAAGAAAAGTAGACTGCGTGCTTCACAAGTCGCAAGCAATCATTTACTTTTGAGTAGTCGCTCACAGAGGACCCCTTTCGCATCATCGCAATTCA